>JBAMJV010007322.1:45000-119030 GCA_037951105.1 Echinarachnius parma | reverse complement strand
GAGTTGCCAATCAACAGCACATCAGATTAATTGATACCACATCAAGTTCCCATTTATTTCATGGACAGAGAGCATCAATAATGGTTGAATGCCTTGCTGAAGGAAGAAAAATGGCAGTTCATCTATTGGTTCAAACTTGGGACTCCTTGATTAGAAGTCACTCCAAGTTTATTAATCGTAGTATTTAAATTATTATGATATTACAGTAGAACCTCTTCATAAAAAAGTCCTTGGGGCCATGATAATTATCTTGTTATTTGGGTATCTGGTTTCAATAGGGTATAAAAGAAAAGGGTGTTTTGTTATATCAGAGCTCTTCATAACAAGGTTCTACTGTATTATCAGCACAATCATTATGATCCTGATCACAGTCATATAAATAATTATGATAATAATTTATATCATGATAATGCTTCGCAGATGTTCCTAGCGTGGAATGTGAAGGAGACTGCAGAGGGTTTGACCAAGCCCCGCTACGGATGCCCCTACCCCTGGCCCCTCTCACGCATCCTGCCCTACATGAAGCAGCGGGAAGCTAGGGCTCTACCTCAAGGCACACAGCTGGCACGACTTCCTGCCAGAACAGGTGAGGATTGATGACAATGAGAAGAAGAGGTGGAGGGTGCATGGCAATGGTGGTGGTGGTGGTGGTGGGGGTTGTCTCCATGATGATGATGAAGATAATGGAGAGTGTTGATAGTGATGATGGTGGTGGTGGTGGTGGTGGTGGTGGGTTGTGATAATATGGTTATCATAACGATGATGATAGTGAAGATACTGATGATGAAGATAATGATGTTGATGATGATGATGATGATGATGATGATGAAACAGTGATAATGATTTAATTATTGGTAGTGATAAAGAAGGACTAAAGGGTGCCTCAAAATGGAGGAGATATCTAGATTTTCTGAGTAGTGTGTTGTGTTTTCTAAGTTGTTGGTTCTCTTTCCAATTTGAATTATCTTTGTGTTTTATGCAAGATGTGTCTCAATGCACCTTTCTTTACTTCAAACTGTGTCTCAATGCACCTTTCTTTACTTCAAACTGTGTCTCAATGCACCTTTCTTTACTTCAAACTGTTTCTCAATGCACCTTTCTTTATTTCACACTGTTTCTCTCATCCATTACAGGTGTATGATGAGGTAAACTTGTGCTGCAAGGCTTTATCAGACAAACTTGGGGACCAGCAATATTTCTTCTTGGACAGGTTTTGTATTACTTCTTGTTCTTATATCTGGACTTAATTTGTCATAATGTTTGCGTTATTTCTAGATTTGTACAGGATAACTAATTGCAATTAGAAACATATGTTTCTCCAAGAGGATTCATGAGTTTTTATTAAAAAACAATGTAAACAATATGAAGTGTATGTATAATTCATTCAGGGATCTACTGTCGACACAGCCCTACCCCATACTTATGTGTTATCATTGATTTCCTTTTCTGGACCATTTCAGCATTTGTTTTGTCTTTACTATTTGATAATTTTTAACTAGTATTCGATCAACCTTAACTTATTTTGCCAGACCTACAGAGTTACATGCTATGATGTTGTCATCTGAAGACCTTTCTATTGACAGAACATGTATACCAGACAATGACAGAGGCTGTCCCAGAGCTGCCAAGTAGTACGGATTTTCCGTATTTAGTACGATTTTTGGATGTAAATACGGAAAGTACGATTTGTGAGAAATAAATACGGAAAAGAAAAAAAAGAAAAAAAAAAATCAGTAGCGGTCTAAAAATGAACCCTGATAAACTATTTCTAAATATAACACAAATAAATCAAACAAACTCATAACAATGCTGATGTGATTGACAGAACCAACTTTTATATGAACGCGTTCATAAAGGGTATTTTTGCTGCGCGATTTGGCTTCACAAAAAATATGAATTTTTAGGATAGCCAGTATGATTTGTTTTTCTCTAAGAGGTTGGCAGCTCTGCACCAATGCATATTTAGTGGCATGCTAATTTATTATGTGTGTTTTGCACTAATAAAAATAGAAGAAAATGTAAAGTTTCTCAACATACATTTGCCGCGTGGAAAAATACTGATTTCCTCAGCAAAATACTGATTTTGGGGTGTGAGAATACTGAAATGCTCAAATGGAACTTGGCAGCTCTGCTGTCCTGCACACCTCCTCAACCCACTCCACCCTCCTTTGTTCCGACACCTATACAAGGGCTCCACACTTACCTTTTTTGTCAGTGGCCCGGTCGGGCCAGTGAAATAATTTCTTCCCCCTTTCTGGTGGCCCAAAAGAAAAATGTACTGGCCCGAAAATTTCATTTTATGAGTAAACTTTTTGCTATACAAAATTTCACTCTTTCCTAATCAAACCTGTGATTATAGATGAAGCGTGATATGAAAGAAAACAAGAGTTTTCTAATTTTGTCAATGTCAGGTTGAAATTCTGCTTGCCCGATCGGGCCACCAAAATATGACTTTAATACATTTGTACTGGCCCGAAGTGCCATTTCGGCCAGCGGGCCAGTGCGAGTGTTGAGCCCTGCCTATACGATGTCATGCATTCCTAAACCTTAAAATGTCCAATCTACACATTTTTTCTTTATCTGCTAGACCTACTGAGTTAGATGCTTTAGTTTATGGCAATCTCAAAACACTCCTGATGATGGATAGGGAAGACCAGCGGCTGTCAAATGTTGTCAACAATTAAACCTGCAATAGACTTAATTTGCCCCCCCCCCCCCCCCCCCCCCCCCCCCCTTTTTACTGACACCTGTACATTTATGCCTAAACATTAAAATATCCAATCTATTTTTTGCTTTACCTGCTAGACCTACTGAGTTAGATGCCCTGGTGTATGGCCATCTCAAAACACTCCTGATAATGAATAGGGAAGACCAGTGGCTTCCAAACAGCGTCAACAATAACTTCCAAGTTCCTTTGTCAGCAATTTACTTCCTTTGCTCCCACCCCCCTTAGTACCGACACCTGTACATTCATGCCTAAACCTTAACATTTCCAATCTGCACATTTTCTCTTTATCTGCTAGACCTACTGAGTTAGATGCTCTGGTATACGGCCATCTCAAAACACTCCTGATGATGGAAAGGGAAGACCAGCGACTGTCGGACATTGTCAACAAGTACCCGACGCTTGTGCGCTTCTGCGACCGCATCAGAGATAGATACTTTGTGGAGAGGGAGAGGAGCAGGTGATTCGAGTGCATGGAGGGAGCATCCCGATTCATGTAGGGGAAGGGTGGAAGCCATAGATCTCTGTACAAATCTGGATAGATTATGTCTAAGAATTTATGCCATTAATCTCTATACAAATCTGGATAGACTATGCCTATTCAACTCTATGTGAAGAATTAGCGACAGAGAGCAGCCATGTTACTATCACACCTTCAATATTGCTCTAATGTTTAACAGCTCTTATCATTTTGCACAAGTAATGCAATGCTAGAAATTGTTGCCTTGTAGTCCAGTCTGGCAAGTAAAACAAAACTTTTCAAATTCTAGTGGCCTGAAGCTGAATCTGATGGCCCCAAACAGGTCCTGGACTGATTGATTTTGCTATTACATGTTTTTCCATAGGCCGTAGTCCAAGTATTTTCAGGACCAGTCCTAAATGGGTTAAGTGGAATTAAGCATCAATTAAATGTTGTGACCAGAAGCAAAGTTTTTAGTGGCCCTGGGCTTGTGTAAAATTATTTTTTAGCATGGGTAATGTACTCACTGTGCAATCAAAAGTGATTCAACGTATTGTTCGGGTGTGTTGATAAAATTGGTAGATTTACAGGTGTCACCCTTCATCAGCCGATTTAGAAATCTATCCAGATTTAAAGGGGAAACTGATGTTGCTGTCTTCAAATCCTAGACTGTATCATACAGTAGTAAAAATGGATTTCAAAATGGACCTATTCCTCTAAATGGGTTCTTTTTTTTTATCTTGAGAGGTTCACATTTGATGCTGATGACCCCAGAAAGATGTTTTTTTTAATGGACAACTTATAGCAAGATTACAAACGAATTATAGCAACAAGTATTCTATTTAGTTGGAACAGAATTGAGATTGTATTGTTTTTCATTCAATGTTTATTTGAACAAGTTTTTTAAGGGAATAAAGAAAGCAACTCTTTTTCCACTGGACACTATTTCAATTATGGTACAGAAAACATCAAGAAGTCTACAAATTTGAATGCCATTTTGGGCAAGTAAACTTTTACTTTGATGACATTTTGGCTGCCTTGTGCAAAGAAAGTTTTCAAGCCTTGTTCATAAACGTATGTTATATTGATAATATGGATTGATAATTGACACATATGACTTTAATATGTGAAAGTATTACGATCTTACAAAATGCTCTTTGTATGAATTCAAACAGTTTAGTAACTGAATACAAGATAACAATCCAGAATGTGTATGCTGTTGCCTAAAGTATATGCTGTACGTATATATCAGCTGAAAGTAGTTAAATGTGACCGGCTCTCGCAAAATCAGGCTCTTGTCAGCTCAAGTCTTATAAGAAGTTGTTATACTAATTGGAAAATATCCTAATAAGCTTCCGATTTGCTAAAATGACAATATTTGGGATCATTATGGTCACTTTATTTTTTGTTATTTATACATTGTATTTCACTTTCATTTTTAATTTCTTCAAATTACAGAAGTTGAAGTTGAATAGCAAGATTTAGCCAGAGCTGGACACAAAGTCATATTTTGATTTTTTAAAACATGTACAAGCAGCTAATTATTTTACCATTTTATATTAAAGGGATCTAGTAACTTTGAATGGATGTTATATGGCCGAGTAATGAGCGAAAATGCAAAGTGATATTTACTAACTCATTGCATTGACTTTGTACACAGTTATGACTATCCAGTGGATAGTTAAAAATCCGAACACTTAAATCGTAAATATCTTTTTAACTAAAGGGGGGAAAAAAAATGAAACCTGTCCCATGATTCTATTGTTAATACAGGGAAACCCGTTATAACGAGCTCGCTTATAACGAGGTACCATTTATAACGAGGAGAATCCTTTGGTCCCGATTGTTCCAATGGCATAATGCTCCGCTTATAAGGAGCTCGGTTATAGCGAGATACCGGTTATAACGAGGTAAAATCGATAGTCCCGACTACTTCGTTATAACGGGGTTTCCCTGTAGAAGGTATGATAACGAGGTATGAGAGAAACGCTAGTTCCAAGTAAGTTTTGAGGATTTGGACAATGTTACTAGATCCCTTCAATGTATATAAATGCTGTGATACATGTATATGTACATGACACCGCACTTGAAAAGGAATGTTGAGTGCTAAAGGCACAAATGTTTGTACCTTGCCATCATTTGTGATGTGAGACAAATAATTAATTATGCATATTCAGTGTGTATGTTTATATCTATAGGTCCTTGACCCTTTGAAATGTATGTTTCTGATCATTTTTCTGTGGAAAAGCTTGTTAAGTATTTATCCACATGTGAAATTGAAATGTGAAATTTAAATATTAAAAATAAAGAGATGAACTATCAAGTATTTGTTTATTCTGTTATATTCTTCAAATCGCATACATATATAATTCTGGATTACATAATCAGAAGAGCAAATTTGTATCCATTTATAAAAAAATTAAAATACAGTGCAATCTCGTTATGACAAGCTCTGTTAGAACAAGGTCCAGATTCTATCCTGATGGAACAAGGTATCTGATATATCGAGGTTTCACTGTATTTTGATAAAGAGCACATTTTCCATACATTTGTATAATATTCAAGTGTCTTTATAACATGATAATTTGATATTTTTGTTTGGGACCAATCCTGAAAAGTTAATATTATTCCTGCATTGAATACAGTCTATAAACGGACCATATTTTTGTGCACCATCCCAAATCCTATGGAAGCTTACCAGCAATGTTGCATCAAGCTTTCACACTATTTTCTCTACTAAATGTAAATCATAGATGTTCAAATTATATTTGCCTGAAACAAAAATATACTTGCCCATTTACTTCTAGATTACTTCGAGATTTACATGTAATAAATTACATTCTTATCGCAGATAAAAAGGAATGCCAATTGCCCAATTGGGCAACCAAACTAGACCATTTATGACATTTTACCTGGCCGACATCAATTCTCACTTGCCTCGGGGCAAGCGGGCAAGGGCTAGTGTTAACCCTATATAGCCCGGGCTATTTTGAAAATGCATAGCCGGGGGGGGGGGCTAATTTGGCCCCCCCTAAGATCTCGGCCGCAAAGCGGCCGTTCGCCGCGAAAACTTGCATGCATGTTTAGTGAAGTGTATAGAATACTATGGTAATTTTAAATTTTTTGAAAAATGCATTATTTTTGCATAATTATGGTAATTTATGCAAATAAGGTCATAAATTCATATTTTTACCCATAAATCATATATTCTTCATAATTGAACATTGGTTTTCACTACATATGTTATTTAGACCATTTGGAATAATAATACAACAAAAAAATTTGGAAGAGCCAGGTTCTTCCTTATGTTTTCTATTGTTTTTATAATTTCTTATGTATTTCTTTGTTTTTTTAGCTTATGTATTTTATTGTTTTTGTTGTTTATTTTATTTCTAACGATAAATCAACTACTATGAACCCCAAAACAAACACCTAAAATGTAAACAAGACCAAATAACCAATGATATATCTCTTTTTATGAAAACTGATATTTCCATATGTTTTGTACACAAATCACAAAATTTAGCAATTTTCGGGCTGACATGCATAGACAAAAGGTCATGTGACTTCGTAACGGTAGGTCCGATTTTCAAAAATTTTATTTCAAAAGATGCGCAAGACCCAATAGAAAAAAGTCATGAAATTTCAGCGCAAGTTTTTTTCGCATTAAAAAATTATCGCGAAAAATGTCGAGGGGGGGGCCATTTTAGCCCCCCCCCGGGCTATATAGGGTTAAGCCCTAGTTACATTCTTCAAAATGGAAATGTCAGTGCCATGATCATCTATCATTGTATCTTCACTATTGATGTAGAAATATCCAATACCTGGGCCCCGTTACAGAAAGAGTTGCAATTGATTGTAAAGTTGCAACTAATTGCAAATTAGATCATGTGACCAAATCTGATTGGTTCAAATATGCATATTTTCTGACTTGCAATTAATTGCAACTCTTTCTGCAACAGGGCCTCGGTCTTCCAAGGATCTTCATAGTAATAAGCTTGATAAAACTTGGAACAGGAGTTTCGGCTACCTAAAACCTTTCCAAACACAGGCTTATATTTTCTACATTTTTAGCAATCCCCAAATTGTCAATGTGACGATCAGCTAGCATCACAACAAGAAAATGCAGGAAAGCAGAAAAGTTAAAATAGTCAAATGTCCAAGCCCCTAGCGTTATCCACTTTTTCCTAGAACCGCATTCACGATTAAGAGTTCCGTAAAAGTTTGGCAGGATTCATTACTTCCGATAAAAGGGAGCTTTCAATTTACACCACACACAGTTTCTGTGGCAGACAATTTCTGTGACGGCGTTTGCAGAAACGCTTCCTTCTCAGCTCTGTTTGCGAGTCCTTTAGAATATCTGCAATGGATCTGCTACAGACTCCAGTGGAACCTCGTTAAAAAGAGCTCTGATATAACAAAAACCTCTTGTAACAAGATAATTTTGCTGGTCCCAGCCCTTTATATTCCCTCTCTTTTTACCCTGATATAAAAAGGTAATTTTCATGGATCTTATAATAAAGAGGTTCCACTATATTTCAATCACATGACCAATTTTATCACTGTCAGTTTATAATCAATGGCCAGATGCATTCTCATTTCCAGCATGATGCAGATCCACCTGAGAACAGTTGTAGAATTAGGGTGACCACGTTACCCCAAGTTTGCCGCATACACAAGCGACTTTACCGTCGGTTATCTGTCGTAGCTACTGTCTATTGTGCATATTGAAAGCTCCATTCCATTTGCAGCAGTCTTTCTCATCTTGTCTCCTCTTCTTGGGTGGTTTCCGTGTCTTCAGATTTTTGGCCTTTTCTCTTTGGTTGGTAACGTATAACTTCCAGTTCCATGGGGATTGTCTCGATACCGTTAATCTGTTTAAAAAACAGGGAGAAGAAACAGATTAGTTTAAAGGAGGGGCGCAATCCCGGCTTTGATTCAGCTTTATAGCTTTGAATATGTGCCTTTATTGATATACCACATTCTTTTTTTCTTTTTTATCCTTAAGTTGGGCAAAAAAGGAAAATTTCATGCACATTTTTGGCTCTTTTTCGCGTCGGCGTTCCATACTCCTAAAAAAGTAATTTTAGCGGAGCGATGAGCTCATGAGTCATGACGTCACCTGCAGGCAATAACACGGAAGAGCGAGAATTGTTTACAACGTGGTTCAATGCAAACACTTTGACTTGCTAGTAATACAAACTCGTATTTGCTTGAAAATTGAGGATTAACTGAAATTGCCTCAGGAATGAATTTTAGCAAGATGCAGCAACACATCTAAGGAAAGTATTAGCCTGCACCGTTTTCCATAAGGATCCACGTATGAGGCGGATTTAGAACTCAAAGGTTAAATTAACGAGGGCCGACTGGGAAGGACCTAGCGAGTGTGTGCAGGTCTGCCAGAGTTTCGGGGGGCCGCGCGGCAAGACAGGTTATGCTCTCGCGTGCTAGCTGCCGCGCCAACTACCTATGTATTACAAGTTCTGAAAAGTAACGAAAATGCAAGATTATTACGATCGCACCTATTCTAGACTATTTCTTAATTTACTTACATGTTTGCATGGCTTTTCAAACAAATACAAGAACGATTACCTTAGATGGACAAATCTATCACTTTCGTGGCCTCTTTGACAAATGTTTATTGTTTTTTTCTCTGTCGGCATTCTAATGCCGACAGAGAAAAAAACAATAAATGAACTGAACTTAGCGCTCTTGTGTAGTTTTGTTGTTAATTTGCAAACGGCGTAGACTACGTTTATGATATCCATGCCCAGAAATTGATTGACTATGTTCAACCTCCCGCACGCTCGCCAACGACTTGAGTTTTGGATTTGTTTACTTCGGGGAAAAGTAATATTTTGCTCAAAACTGAGGTAATTCTGAATGTTCTGTAAATATATTTCCGTAAATATTGTTAAATAGATCCATCAAAGCAATGATGCTTGTCATTTTATTGCCGCATAAAAAGATGAATTTGAGTGCGAAACACCGCATTTTTGTACACCATGTTTTGAGACGTGATCGGATGAAGCCGCCACTTATTATGGTTAGGCTATAGGCCTGGGCTAGCCGCAGCGCTCGTGCGTGCTGATGGCCGGAAGACCTGTCTGCGAGGGGGCTGGGTATACGATTGCTATAATCATATCGGAGACTTCCTCGAAGCGATTTTAGAGTGAGTATGCGCCTTTATTTGGCAATTATATTTGTTGTATTTGTGGAGACAAATAATGAAATAAGAATTATAATAATGGTGTCTGCAATTATGGGGAAATTGTCATGAATTTGCTCAGCCACGCTCAACAAATCTGTTCGGTTGCACCTCTATCACTTCCATTCCATTTTGGCTGCCGACGCACAATTTGGAATTGTATCTTCAGGAACTGTCAATTCAAAATCAAAACTCGATTCTGACTCTGATCCAGATATTTCGTCTAATTCACGCTCACTGTTAGAATCAGATGAATCTGGGTGTGGATCCTCCATAATTATAAACTCAAACAAATGTATGTAGATATTGAAAAAAATCGAAATAATATCTCTCTGTCAATGTGATTAGATGCGCTCAGCGTGTACGTCTATGACAATTAGAGTATCGGGGATCCTGTGATTGCCTGCAGATGACGTCACAACTATGACGTCATTTTTCTTCGCCCGAACTCAATTTTTTTGGGGGGCACTTTCAAAGTAAATTTTCAGGTCCTCATATCATTTATAAATAATTTTCCAAGTGCAAAACAGTTGTTTTATTCGAAATCTACATGTAAGTGGCTTTCTGAAGGGCTAAAATGCCATTTTCAGCTGATTTTCTTGACACCATACCTTTAATCATCATCGCACGTTATTTACTTTAAAAAAAAAAATTCATGTACATATATGTTCTTGGAATAGAGAAAACCTTTATGCAAGTAATAGAAAACAATCTTTATATTATTCTCCAAATTGCATTTACAATTATTTTTCACTTTTGTCAACAGGGGAAAATCAAATTGTAATAAATATTGCACCCTTGTAAACTAAATACATTGATGGGTGTAATATGTAACATCTTTTACTCTTTACTACAAATATGAGCTTACACCTTTGCAGGCTGTATTTTTGCCCATCACGGAATAAAGTTCATAGTGTGAAAAATCATCACAAGTGGACTCGGGTAGGTATATTAAGCACTTGTAATGGCCCCTAAAATTGGTTCCACCATGGCCCGAATGGCTATAATGTAATAATAATAATATCTCCCCTACTGTGAGAGGTCCAATTTCTATACATATTTCAGGGATGTAAGTGGAGCTAAAAAAAATCCAGAAACTGGGGGTCCAGGGGGCGGTAACTTTGTAGTTTTTAGTAACATGATGGATAGGTTTTGATGTAATTTGTAATTACGGACACGTTTGTTGATCAAAAAAAAAAAAAAAAAAAAAAACAATGGAATTTTAGAAAAAAATCCAGATTTCCGTCCAAATCCGGAAAACTTACATCCCTGATATTTAATTGCTTTAAAGCCCTGATAATATGCAATACCTGATAGAGCAAGGTCAAATCAAGGGGCCAAAGATGCTCATTATAATGAGGTTTCACTGTAGAATACAAATGTATTACTCACCGTGACAGATATCGGGTACGTGCCGACTTCTGTGATCGGCGACTCGGGAAGGGTTAGTGCATGCTCTGGAACGACCACTGCAAGCTGGGGTGGAGAAACACATTATTATTTTTTATTTTTTTTAATCGTATTTTTTTGCTAAGAAATCGTACTGTCGTATTTTCATCAAGAAATCGTACTGGTTGGCATCTCGGCACAACTCTCCATGAACCATGAGATCATTTTACAACTTCCCCTGACTTTCAAGGCTGGGAAAACACAAAAGACATACTACATGGCTTTCCAGGTTTTAATGCCCTGTATTAAACTATGTATAAACCAAATACTTATCACTGCAAGGCTCAAAACTAGCACTGTTTCTCTGGCCTGGAAACGATTCAACACAAATAAATCCACAATAATATCTTATCTGGTTTTGTTCTACTGTTCAGCAATCTTTTCTTCATTAGAACAGGTCACACAAATGTCAGGCTTGTTCTTTGCAAGGGATATGCAATAATTCATGTAAATTTATGATATTAATTCATGAAAAGGGGGTGTCATACCCTATATTGGACAGACCCCTGGCTAAATTAGGCAGAATCGGGATAAATTGATAATCCAGTAAATACCATTTTCACAATTTTTATGAAAGAGGGAACATCATATATCACAGAATATTTTCTTTTAAATGATACCAAGTACTCATTATACATCAAGGTATATTTTTAAAGATATGATTCAATGCATCACACATTTTTGTATTATTTTGATTGTTTTACAGCATATATAATCGCAATTATCTTGAGTTAGTAAAAACTATTTAAAAAATCATATTATATACATATGACCTCTTCAAGTACTTACTCTGTGCCTGAATGCATGTATCACATGTTCTTTTCCCAGTGTGTCCCATTCTGACTCTGCATGCATCCTAACTTCAAGCTTGCTCTTCTGTTTCAGATATTCGATGGTCTAAAGATAGAAAAGAAAATGTGTCACCATGGTTACACAAATAAATTATCAATATCAACTTTAGGCTGGTATGGAGTCAACATGCCAAGAGATGATTTATTTCAAACAGAATTATAGGAACAAAATGGACATAAAAAAACAAATAAGCTGCATAACTTTGGTGATCCCTCACACATATCCTAAGTTGATTTTAATCAGGTTTGTTTCAGGATTATAATATCTCCTAACCATCACAAACATTGAAAAGGGTTTCATGGATGAACACCAGCACAAGGGCTTTTTCTAGCTCAGTTGGTAGAGCACTGGTCTAGCAATCCCCAGGTCTCGGGTTTGAATCCCTGGAAACCCTATTTTCTTTTATATATTTTAAGTCAGTTTCCATATGTTTAAAACAATTATGTATAACAATGATTATAAAGGCCCCAAAAGGGAAGCAGAAAGTGTCTGGTCTATATTAGCAAGTGATTATTATATCAAGTTCATTGACCGTTTAACTAGCATACAAATTGCTTTGAATGGATTACAAATTAATAAATAGTTTTCAGTAAAAATTTGTGCCCATAGGACTTCATCAGGGATTTATCAATGACTGAAGGAAAACAAAACTATATTTCAATGTCATAATAACAAATAAATAAGACTGATGCATAAAAGTGAAATAGGCACATATTATAGTCCTGTAGTCATTAACAACTCCTCAAAGAAGCCCTACGGGCAGAAATTTGGACTGAAAACTATGTTTTCAAACAGCGTTTTATTGAACCTGTCCTACCTCTTTATCTTGATTACACTGATGTAGACCAGCGTCTATTTTTATTGACAGGTTGTTGCCTGAAAAGGCTTTACTCTACTAACCTTTATTGCCATCGGTGAAAGTCTTGCATCTTCCGTTCTCTCAGTCTTCTCTTTCTGTGATAAAAAATATAAATTAAATATGTCAGTAATTTGCCTCTGAATATTTTGTTTAATTATTAATGTGTACAACAAGTATAACAACAATATATTAAAGGGACAATTTGGAAGAACTGTCATGTACAATAATATATAATCCCTCGACTGTTTATCATGTTATTTTAATATGGAAAAAATCTGTTTTAAACATCAGCCATCGCTTGTTGATATTATAGGGGCTAAATCAACCTTTCCTCTACTGGTCTAATAGGCAGCAGTTGACTCATAAAAACGGAGTACGCGCGCGTCAAAGTCAAAATTACAGCGTAGCATTGTTGGACTGAATTGGGGGGGGGGGGGGGGGGGGGAAGGTGCACACAAATTATGGGAGGCATAAGTATTTCTTTAAAGATTTTCCCCTAATGTTTTGTATTGTTGTTGTCAAATTACTGAGGGGTACGAGCCAATTTACTCACTTGTCTCTCGAGAGCAAACTCTTTAAGGTTTTCTGGTGAGGCATACACGGCTTGGCCAGACGGTATCAGCTTGTTTCTGCCGATTCTCTTGTCAACCATCACCACCTCCCCCTTGTTGCCAACCTCTGAGAAGAGAATAAAGCAAAATAGCAGAAGAAATTTGGTTATGTTAAAGTGAACAAATATGGAAATGTTTTATTTATCACTCTGCCTCTTTTCAAACTAGGAAGTATAATGACTTTGAACTACAACCTAAGAGGGCTGCTCATGAAAGATATCCCCTGACCACTTCTGGTTATTGTAGGAGGCTGAAATTTCACAGGAATATAGTATATCTCTATGGGGCACGTGGCAATTTGCATCTCTGAACTCGCAACAGTTTCACTTTTATTGGTGCTAAGGTGTGATAATGGATCCAGTTGAATGCAGAGCGGTCATCATGTTCCTGTACTTGAGTGGCCACACACCATGAGAGACGCTTGATGAGATGAAAAGGCCTTTGGGGGATGCCCCATTGTAAGACCGTGTCAAGCACTGGCATCGTCGGTTTAAGTGTGGTCCGACATCTTGCAAACTACTCCCTTTCCCAGGCAACCACACTCAGCAATTGATGACGACAAGGGGATGCCATCATTTTGGGGGTCTCTGCATTCACCTGGCTCCATCATCACACCTTACTCCACCTTAGCACCTGTATCTAGGAGAAACTGTGAGTTCAGAGATGCCATTACCACCTGACCTATAGAGATGTACAATTATGTAATATTTTTGCATGCGTTTTTCAAATGGTTAAGTTAATGCTCTACAGTACATCGCAACAGATTAGTGGATTTTTCATCATAAGGACTGTGCACCTATTGTGCTCTAATGCGTCAGTCTTATTTGTTGAAACAAACAAACAAAATCAAACTTACTTGGGACATCGTCGGTTAGGATGAGACGTAGCTTCTCACGAGGCTGATGCGTTGTGTCCTCATCTAGAATGTACACCCTGGTGCTTCGTTTGACCTTCACGGTGGAGCGACCCAGCTTGGGTATGGGAGGTGGGACTAGACGCCGAACAATCACTACACCCTGTCAAGGAAACAATTTCAAACAACAAATCAAACAATTTCTAATCTGTTCAGGATAAGATGCCTCAATGAAACAATGGCAAAGAACAATCAAACATCTTCTAATCTGCTCAAGATTCAAAACAAAAGAAGATATCGGAAATAATATCGCTAGTGATATTCGTTTGTCTCGCAATGTATGGTCACACTAGGAATCTAAAAGATCATAAGCTCAGGTTAGGGTAGGGATATTCCCCGGGTAGGTCGACAGACCCGATGCCAGCCTCAGAAGCAACCTGGACTCTCAGCTCCTCAGCAATGTAAAAAGTCCAAGAGTGGCCCTCAAGACATTGACTGGTCTTTTCTTGAGAAGGTCAGTATGAGCTCTGGCCATCTTGACCAGCCTCCAAAGCTCCCAGACTACAGCCACAATCAGTACACCTTCTCACCAGAGATCCTAGCAGACGCTGTGATCACTCCAATCTACCGCAACATTGACCAACCGCAGCGCTACTTTGTTGCAGAAATCTTGCACCAGCTTCCCGTCACCAGCCCCTTCCCTTCGGAAAAGTACCAGACTTTCGTTGACTACTACTTCGAGCGCTACGACATCCCGATATCCAACGTTCAGCAGCCGTTGGTGGACGTAGACTGCATGTCGTCACGGCTGAATCTCCTGACCCCTCGGTATCTCAACCAGAAGGGGAAGGCTCTGCCAATAAGCACCGGTCAGAACAAGAAAGGGAACATGCAGAAGAAACAGTACCTGGTGCCAGAGCTGTGCTACATCTACCCGATCCCTGCATCCCTGTGGAGAAAGGCTGCGTGTCTGCCCTCCATACTCTACCGGCTCAATTCTCTGCTCATTGCTGAGGAGCTGAGAGTCCAGGTTGCTTCTGAGGCTGGCATCGGGTCTGTCGACCTACCCGGGGAATATCCCTACCCTAACCTGAGCTTATGATCTTTTAGATTCCTAGTGTGACCATACATTGCGAGACAAACGAATATCACTAGCGATATTATTTCCGATACTATATCCGCAATGGATTATATATTTACTATTAAAAGAAGATATTATATTATTGGATACTCTGCCACTCAGCTGGAAATCTTTGCATTGCTGCCACCAAGCTTATGCATGGGAGTTTGAAAAAAGATGCCTTATAACCCCTACTCCCTGTCATTTTGGTTGGTTTTATTTTTGTATATATAATTAAAAATTAAAATAAATGAGGGAGGGGGAAATGATAGCAACTGCTGCCATAATATAAAAAATAGATAAGATTCTAGTATCTTTATCATGTTGCAGTGGACTGGACTTCATAATATATTATGTAAAACTTCCACAGATTGTCTCGACTCTGTCAGAGCTTGACACTAAACATTAATTGGTTAAATAAAAGTTAAAGTTATGTAAGTTATTTTTGGTGGCCCAATTAAAATTGACAATTACTGATGACAAAATCAGGAAGTATTGTATTTTGTATCTCACTTCAACCATAATCATAGTTGTGAACAGACCAATGAGCTGAATTTTTGAATGCTTGACATATTTGTTGAAGTAATTTGAGGGCCAGTAAATTCTGTTTTGGGCCACTTATGATTAAAATAAATTATTATAATGGCCCCTACGTGCCCTACTGGGCCACTGTCAACACAATTGAGTGTGGGGCCCTCGGATTACTCACTCTTTGTTGTTGCCATTGCATAAGACCTGCATTGCGGGAGAAGGTTGTCAGAAGTTGGTTACTTCTTGACCAGAAAGCTTGTGATACTGACGCTAACATGTTCAGCTGTGAAAAAAATAAAACAATCATATCATATCAATTATCAAATAAGTGGCATCAATGATCAATGGTTAATCAAGTAAAAGTATGTAAATTATTGAAGTACACAATATTATATATGTGACCGGGCTATAGTAAAACCTAGATCGACAAATCTATCGCTTTCATGGCCTTTTTGACATTATTATTGTTATTTTCACTAGAATGCCGACAGTGAAAATAACAATAATAATGTCAAAAAGGCCATGAAAGCGATAGATTTGTCGATCTAAGTAAAACCCTGCACTTGTCGTAAATTCATGTTTTGAAGAAATAGGCATTTTACGTTCACATAATATGTATAAAAGACTTACAATTGTAAAATTGAAACAGCACAATCTTCACTAATTATTGACCCATCTGTTTGAAGTTGAACAAAGCAGGCAAGCATCAACTGAAAGTTTGTGATGAGGCCTCATATACCTTTCTTCTTCTTCTTCCGTTTAGTGACCGCAATCAACTTACTGATTATTCTGTCACTTTAATTTGATTGTGATGTGCAGGATGTACTAGTCAACCGGGTTTACACCCTACTCTTTTCGAGAAGTAGACTAGGCTCTTTAGCGTGCATGAGGTGTGACTGTCTCATACACGGGACCTCCATTTCGTCCAATCCGAGGGACAGAGTGTTTTCCGTGAATATAATCCTTTTCCTGCATCAGGAAGCACGGGGGAGGACGGTAACACACAACGGGAGTTAGCTCGATCGAAATTAATGCCTCGCATAAGACTCATCCGATAGTGGGATTTGAACCGGGGATCCCGGGCGTCCGAGCCGAACGCTCTACCAACTGAGCTAGCTCACCTCCCTAATGGTATGAAAATCTACAGATTTTTACCGACAAGCATGGGTGTAATTTTGTTCGGAAAGCACAATGCATTGGGGGGGGGCGAGCAATTGTTCACAAACAATGCTCGCCCCTCCAAATCCAATGCATTGTGTTTTTCAAACAGATTTACGCCAGTGCCGACAAGTGCAGGGTTTTGCTATAGCCATGATAGCCGGTCATATAGGTATATCAAATTCAATATCTAAAAAAAAATCATAACTTAGAGTTAGAAAATAAATCAAGATATTTAACGGATAAGCAAGCTTATATTCCTCGTATTCCGTTCCTGTAAGTCAAGTGTAAATGTTAATGTACCAAGTTTGTGAAAATTGAACGTTAAATGTTACTTTCTAAATTCTAAGACTAAACCTTATATTTGTAAATACCCATTTTCTCATCATACCTCTTCAATGATATGTAGCAACTAAGCATACATTTTTTTAAATTATGGAACTATTACAGTATTACTATTAGACTGTCTTACTAAGTCTAAGACCTAAGACTAAGTCTAATTCTAAAACTAAAACTTAAATTAAAAAGTAAAACAAAATTGTTGCCTGCAAAGGCTATACACCATGGCCAATGGCTTTGTAATTGTAGAGTATGTTTACTATGTACAGGATATCAACAGTATGACAAACCTAATTTCTGACTTGAACCGTTCGTTGGCGACTAGTTTGGGCCTGGTTTCGTGCCTAAAATCTTGGTCGATAGACTTCAAAGATCAGCTGCAGCAGCCATAGGAGCGGGCACGTGGAGCGAGCGCCTTGTCGAATATCATGCGGGCAGGATCGAATCGGGCGTGGAAGTTGGAAATTACCGATGGGGCACCCTGCGAGCAGCCAATGTCGAGGGGCTATTGAGTCTACCGATAATTACATATAGTATTTATTTAATATAATATTTGTAAGTAATTATATTTGTTTAATAAATTAAATATTTAAAATAAGATTCTATAATAGTGAACATTTTAAAATAACGGTTTTATTGTATTCTAAGGTAAATTGAAATATAATAAGATACCCTTTTTGAAAAAACTCGACAGCAAATCTCTGATTAGACTCAAAACCAGTTTTTTCTGAATATAAGTTTATATACCGTACCGGTACCACGTTTGGTTAAAATGTGTAAAACGACTGGTCAGCTCCAGAAACGTGAAAGGGGTTTGTCTTGTTATTTATATTGGCAATCGTCAGTGGCAGTTACGGCAAAATGGTGAGTTTATTGACGCATTTTAACTTTAAAAACTCTCCTTTTTCATGAATAACATTGCCACATTGTAATAAATACGATGTATGAAGTTAGGGTTATTGGATTGCGCTATGCCTATGGCTATCCGTTAAATTATCATGACATGTTCTCACTTCTCTTCCTGCGGAACTCTTTCGGGCAGCTACGGGGAGCGGCTGGCTCAGCACGCGTGGTGTGCTCGGCCAGATGAGGCGTGTTGCCTGGGGTATCTTCTGGGACTTGCAGTTGCACGGCCACCAGGCCATTACCTGTACTGTCATGTGTAAAATACTTTGTATGTTACACATGACCCCACACACTTCGTGGTGCCTTTGTTCTATCCCGGTAGCGTCCGGTCGTAACCATTAACAACTCATTGTCAACTGGGTCAAAGTGAATTCGCTCACACCCCTCGAACAATCAATTGCCCCGCCGAGCGAAAAAATAACGCACTACTGAGTACGTCAATGTGATTCTGTATGCTAAGCACAAACGGTATAAGTGGTGGTGCTGGTGCACCAGGCCACGGCACGGGGTTTGCCTTGCACATTTTCTCTAGAATTAGAAACTTGTTATTATTTCTTGTTTATTATTTTAAGTTTTATTACAAAATAAACGGGCCAAATTGTGGTTCGGGGCGGGTCCCCCTCACTCTGTCTGTAGTGCAGAAAAAAATTCATATGTTTTTTTCGGGGGCTACTTTTCCAACTTTCGGGGGCTACTTTTATCATCTCGGGGGGGTGGGGGGGGGGGGGGGCTACAAATTTCCGGGTTTTTTTTCAAATTTCAGGGGCTACTATTAAAGTGATCCGTGTAAAGTGTCAGATATTGCACAAACTGACATTTGAGACTTCAATCCTATATCAATATCATTGTAAAATAGAATTGAAAGATTTGTGAAATTTTGAAAGAAAACGAACACTGTTTACCTAGTGAAAAAAACGAATATTGAGTTCATATTTTATCACCGAATATTGATGGCTTGTCATGGAATTGTCGCAGTAATGAATGATCCGTTTGAGATATTCGCACCCGTGTATTTTTACACACGTAGTACATAATTCATGGAATTTGAACTCGCTCGGCTCAAAGTTCAATCTCCAGAATGTTCTCACGGGTGCTGCATGCGGACGTTCTCAGCTAAGACAATTGTACTTTTTTTCAATTGCGTTGATTAACGCTTTAGAAATAATGATTTTCAATGATAATTATCTTCATACTAAAGGGACATTTGAACAAATCGAACCCTATTTTATTCTTCTCTTACCATAAGCTAAACAACACGGCAGAAGAGAAACGAGGAAGCTCCAAGTATCTTTCGTGGAGTTAGACACTTTACCTGGATCACTTTAAGCTCTAATGCTGTGAGTGTAAGTGATCATCTGATCGGCATTCGATCACGATCCAATAAAAAAATCCCCCAAAATCCCCAAAATCAAATGTGTAATTTCCACTTTTTTGAAACAAAATTATAATTTATTTATGGTCAATAGTACACTCTACAGTATAATTCTAAAATAAATTAAAGAATCATTGAAAAAAAATCCCAAATCTTGGAGAGTGAGGAATAATTAATTTCAATTCAATTCAATAATTTAACGATCCAACTCATGATAAATTAGTGCTGTAACTGACCTTGATGATCGGATCGTTTGATCGGATCGGCAAAATTTTATCGATCTTCGAAATCGGATCGATGATCGTTTTTTTTGGGGGGGGAAAATGATCCCCAAAAAACACAATTTGGGAATATAAATGAATACCAAAGCAACATATATCCATATTAATAAGCCCAAGGTAATCTTGTACGGGTATGCTTTCATTTCAAACTGATTACCTCTTCTTTTACAAAATTTCTCACGCCGATTTTGAGCTTAGTCCCATGTGATTAATTTGGCGTAACCTTTCAGAAACACATGGGACTAAGCTCAAAATCGGCGCGAATAATTTTGTAAAAGGAGAGGTAATCAGTTTTGAATGAAAGCATACCCATACAAGATTACCTTGGGCTTATTAATATGGATATATGTTGCTTTGGTATTCATTTATATTCCCAAAATATGTTTTTTGGGATCATTTTCCAAAGGAAAAAAAAAACGGATTTTTTTTTTTTTTTTTTTTTTTTTTTTTTTTTTTTGCCGATCCGATCTTCCGATTTTTTCTGCATGATCGGAAATCGGCAAAAACGGTCCGATCATGTATGATCGGATCGTGATCGGCATGCCGATCCGATGATCGGTTACAGCACTATGATAAATTGTTGGAAAATAGAGGAATATGAAATGGATGGGTTTTTTCCCTCTTCAATTCCAAACGAGACTCTCAATGCACCTGCACTGGCTTGGCCTTGGGCCACTAAATATAGCCATATCCACCATTTATGAATGCCAAGTTTTACTTATCGAATGGGCAACTAAATATCATGAAATAAGACAGACTTTATAATGTTTCTCTTTGTTTACGGCAACCAGATTCCAGTTTGGTGCCACTACAATTTTTGAAATCTTTATCTTACATGCCAGACTGGGCTACCAGGCAAAATTTTTAATTTCTACTTATTGTGTATATATAGAGAAATCGTAAGTAAAGCCTTTTATTAAATTGATGTGAAAATATTATTATTATTGTTTGTGGAGGTGTTGTGACACGATCGGATAGGCGCTTGACTGCAAAGCACGGGAGCAGGGTTCGCACCCAGATCGATGTCGCCAGTACAGCACTAGTGTCCTTCAGCAAGGCACTTTATCCACATTGCTGCTACCCGCCCTGGGGCAATATGGTTACTTGGGCTGATTGAGGTTGTGTAGAAGCATGAGTGCACTATTTGAAGCACCAGCTGGAATGCTCCCCAGGGAATGGAGAGAGTGCACAATAAATTGCAGAATTGTATCCAATGGCCGAGTACTTAATAAATAATAATATTAGATGCAGGTCCCTCTGGGAGAACAGAGCAAAAGAGTACTGTAGAGTGTAGAGGCTAACCTGGATAAATAAGACTACTCCCAACAATTTGTTTTAAATAGTTATGCTAATATTGATTTCAATGGTATTTTGTTTTGTTGTTCATTATGTTTACAGAGGTTTAGATTTTGTGGAGACTTAGACTGCCCAGATTGGGTTCTGGCTGAGATCAGTATACTCAGTAAAATTGTAAGTATGGTTAGAAATCAATTTGCCATCAATTTTTCAAATTGTATATTTATATATTTGATTTAAAAATGCATAAAGCGATACATTTTGTTTCAATGTATAGGCTTGTTCATAAAGATTTTTCTAATGCTCTCTATGGAATAATTATTCTAACCAAACATCACATTCACATTTAAAAAAAATAACAAATGAGGTTGAAATTGTTCAAGTCTCTGGAGAACACCCTCTTGTGTTAAATGTTAACAGCTGCCATTTCAAAAGAAACAGCCCTGTAACTTAACTGTTGTCTGTTGATATGTTTTTTCTACATTTCAAGCATCATTGAATTATACTGATAACTTTAATTACCAAAATTAAGTTTGACCAGAACTGTACTTTCCCTTCAAGTTGAATACACAATGTATTGACGATGATGGATTCACAGAACCATATTACATTTTTTATTTAATTTAATTTTTACTTTATCAGACCTAGTGGTTGAAGCAGTTGTGCAGGCAAGGCATCAAGAATTAGCTGGGGTCCTCTATTAAAATGTATTTCAACAAAATCTTGTTACTAAAAACAAAAATGATATAAAATGTTCGAATTTAAATGTAAATGATGAATTTATAAATGATGATGGATTCACAGAACCATATTTAAACTTTGTTTCATTTCAATTTTCTTTATCAGACCTCTGTTAAGATGAAGCAGTTGTGTGGGCAAGTCATCAAGGATTTGCTGGGGGACCGCATAGATGTAAGTTTTGATCTGTTATTTGAAAATAATTGAGTTCTGATTAAAAGAGATCTCAACTTTAAGAAATCCAATTAAACAAAAAGAATATGGCATCAAATGTTGAAATTGATATAATACATGTACATGTATATTGATATATATCTGTCAAATAATTTTGAAAGTGACAGACATAACGATTTAATTATATTGTTATAATTATTATTGTTATTATAATAAGTATTAATGATATTTATTATAATGATTACAATTATGGTTATAATTAGTTTGATTATGATTATTATGATTATTATTATTATTATTATTATTACAATTTATTATCATTATTACATACAACTATCATGCTCTCTTCATTTTTCTTTGTATCTGCAGTACGAAAAGGTATATAAACTGACTGCTGATGCAAAATATGGTGAGTGTTCCATTTTTAATCCTTTTATGATGATTTATTCTTTTTACGACTTCTTGTCTCAGAATCCAGAGACGTAAAAACCAGCTTAAATGTTGTAGCCTATATAAAGATATATTTTGCAGTCAGTGGCGTAGCGTAGCATGATCAGACTGATTGGGGGCATTCAATGTATTGGGTGGGGGGGGGGGGGGCACACTTTATACCTGTATTTCCTTTTTAAAAGGATTTTCACCTTATTATTGCTTTTGTAATATTTTTCTTGAAGTATAGTTTCCCTCATAGCTACTAGCTTCACTGCTTTTAGCTAATGTATATACAGTGAATGCAAAAGTCAAACCTGGCTTAGCTGCCACCTGTCTATAGCAGCCAACCTTCCTATAGTGGCCACCAAAATTGATCCCCTGCAAAGAAAACAATATTATGGAACCTTTCTACAGAGGTTGCCTGTCTGCAGTGGCCACTTTTCTTGTTTCCCTTTGGTGTTCACTAACAGGTTTGACTGTATTTCAATGTTCTTTTCTCAAAATCAAGTGATAATGTGAAAGCCAGCATGGCCACCCAAAATGATCCACTTCAGAGAAACCGGTCTTTAGTTGTTATTATACTCGGGTTTGACTGTATTTTCATTGTTCTTTTCTCAGAATCAAGTGATGTAAAAGCCAGCATAGCAGCCCTAACCTTTATTCTGACCAGTGCAGCTAAGTACAGTGTGGATGGAGAATCTCTCTCCAATGAGTTACAGCAGCTCGGTCTGCCCAAAGGTATGGTTCAGTTTTTATTCTAGTTTGATATATAATCATCAGCAAGATCTGCACAAAAGTTAATTCATTCAGATTCATTAAGATTTTGTTTATGCTTCCACAATGAAGTAGCTGGAGGCATTATGCTTTTGGGTTGTCTGTCCGCTCGTTCTCCTGATCGCGATATCTGAAGAACTGATTGATAGATTACCATCAAACTTGGTACATGTATATGTTGAGGAGGCAATGAACTGTTTACATTTTCGTGTCATGAGGTCAAAGGTCACTGGGCTAATTATATGGAAAAAAGCTGCCCTAACCTTCATTCTGACCAGTGCAGCAAAGTACCGTTTGGATGTAGAATCCTTCTCCAATGAGTTACAGCAGCTCGGTGTGCCCAAAGGTTCGATTAAATTGTATAAATTGTATAAATTAATTCCCAATTTTGGCTATATAGTTTACAGAAGTTTTTTAAATTTTTTATAAACTATGAGTTTTTAATATAATCCTGGCCCAGATTCCTCTACATGGTTAATTTTCTTCAATGTGTCAATTTCTTCCCCAGAACATTCCAACGCACTTAGTCGCTCATATGGAGATAAGCGGGAGCAGATGCAAGCCAGATTCAGAGCCCAAAGTCTCAGATGTAAGCATAACTCAAAATGTTGTCAGTTGAGAAAGAGGAGGGCCCTAATTCACTTAAATTTGTACTTAAAGGGACTTAGTAACATTGTCCAAATCCTCAAAATCCAATTGGAATTCTTGTGGTTCCCTCATACCTTTTTGTATTCGAATAACAATAAAAGCATGGGACAGGTTTCGGTTTTTCAAATTTCCCTTTCATTAAAAAGATATTTACGATTGAAGTGTTCAGATGTAAAATTATCCACTGGACCGCGAAAAACCGTGTACAAAGTGAGTGCAATGAGTTAGTGAATGTCACTTTGCTTTACTCAGCCATATAACGTCCATTTAACAATTTTCACACAACACCCAATGGACATATCAGAAAACAATAATATACATTGTATCAACCACTCATCACTTTTTGCACATGTCAATAAAGTTACTAGATCGCTTTAAAGATGATCATGCAGAAAGTTTTTTAAATGAGCCTTATATAAACCATTATTAGTTTCTTTTTCTTTATGATAAATATGCCAGAGATTGTGCATTTTATTATTATCTGAAATATGGTAAAGGCTCTGATTAAAATGAGGGGCATATGTTCGTTCATGTTTGTCTTTCTGAATGTAGAACTGTGTTTTGACACTTTCAGTTGAGCTAAATGACTTGAATACCTTGTAATTTCTAAATGGCAGTATCAAAATTCAAACTAAATCCTGAGGTCTAGTGAGATTTAGACAATCAACAAGCCTCAACAAGTATCAAAATTTGAATCTGTGGACTTGAAGGTAGACTACATCCTTGGCTCAAGTGATATTAACCCGTTCACTTCGAGATTCTGAAATCCCCATAGACTTTGTACATAGCCCACCCGGTTCCCGTAAGCAACGATTTTAAGACAGTCAAGAAGCTTAGTCTAGTCTTCAGCTCAGACTCCATACTGTTTAAAGTTTATTGTTTACTTTTGATAGTATAGAGGGAGTACTTCAGAAAATATATGCTATAAGTATAAAGTGTAAAATTGTCTAGCAAAAGCCCAATTGGCGTGTGACGCAAAAGGAGGCGACCTCACGACACTTGACCTTATACATGTATTCATTATGATTTCTCAATGTCAGTGTCGAAATTTGAATCTGTGGACTGGAGGGTAGACTACATCCTTGGGTCAAGTGAGATCAAGACAATCAACAAGCCTAGTCTTCAGCTCAGACTCAACCTGCGTGATCCCGACTCGGACTCTGTGAACGTGACCTCGTTCTCTGTGTCTGCTGACAAGTTCAGAATCCTCTTGAATGGTGAGTTTTGCTTCTTAATATTTGTATTCAAACCCAAATTACATTAGGAAAATTGTAATGTCCCAGTCTTTTATACCTGAAAAGCCTTGCCATATAAAGAGCTGAGTATAGGTATTTTTGTGGAATGCAATAAAACCGGGTTATTCGGTGGCAATTTCATTTGTGGCTAATCTGAGGCAATACGTGGCAAAACGTGACAATAGGCATAGCAAACAATGCTAATTTAAAAAATTTTGTTTCGATAATGCACCGCTGAGAATATTCATCAAAGTTGTTAAAGAGGACTACCATGCAAAGAACAGCACAGGCTAATTGTTTTAGTACCCTTATTTGATATGAAATAGATTTCCAACATCTTGTATAGAGTTATATAATTCATAAACAATGCAATTAATCACCCAAACTTACAATTCTATCTTAACAAGGCCTTAAATTCCGTAAGCGCCAAACTTTTGTGAGTGAATCAGTTCTATTTCCCCGTATGTTTGGAGACAATAGAACGGGTACTGTAAACGTAATTTTCGCGGTGCAAAACCCGCGAATATAAATGCGCGATTTGTAATGCGTGTGAACACTTGCTTGGCCACGAAATTAAAAATCCGCGAATGTGTTTCTGTGTTGCTCAGCGCGAAATATTAATCGCGCGAAAATAATAACGTTTACAGTACTTCCTAGCCAATATAACTAGTCTTCTTCTGCAGACCCATGAACAATTAACTTAGTATGATGATGAGTTTTTACATTTTTGCAATTTTTCTGGGAACTATTTTAAAAAAATTTGGTGGCATGCACTATTAAAACTATTACCTTTCATTTATTAGAAATTTTTTTTTTGGGGGGTGTTGGTTCCCTTTAAGAGGCTTCTAATGAAGATTCTGCAAAGCTCGGCCCCTTAACCCGTTCCCTTCGAGATTCTGAAATCCCCATAGACTTTGAACATAACCCACCCGGTTCCTGTAAGCAATGGGTTAATTTGACTCTGAATGGAATAAGTAGCTAACATAATTTATCTTTTCTCTCGTTCTCAATTTTTATTATAGAACTCCAGCAAACCCTATCACTGATGGATGGACTTTCATAGCAGCTTAGTCTGGCAGACATAGACAGTATTTTTGTATTATTTTATACAGACCAAATATATATATAAAGAATGTCTATAAAGAATAGGTGAGGAAATGAATAAGACACCTTTTGTATTTGTTGTTTGTCACAAGTTTATTGTATCATATAACGCGCTTTATAAATTGATCCTATTATTATTATTGTAATAATTATTATATATTATTGTCATATTCATGTTTAACAATTCTTTGAACTAGCCCTTTCTTTAATGGTATAATATTATAACAGAGAAGTATGTGCCATTCAAAGAATTATAAGTACTGTATATGATTGATATATGTTCAATCATTATTGTTTGTTAATGTAGGACCCAATTCAAGGGTCTGTCTCAAGTATACTTTTATGATAGACAAATTCATTGATCCCAATGCAGTCATTTGCACATAAATAATATATGTACACATGCATTGTAATACTGAGTTTTGTAATTTCCAATCAAATTAAAAACAATTTTATACTAGACTCCAATTGTTATAAAAAACTGGCATTTTACAACATATCAAGCATTATTTTTTTGTTGTTAAGTTTAATTTAAAATAAAATGCATTATGCAACTCTGCTTAGTGCATAAGTCTACAATTGTATGGAATATTTAATTGTCCACAAATTATTTTTGTTTAGATGGAAAAAGACTTATTGTAACTTGTTTTTCAAACATAATTCATAAAGTACTGTAACTGGAATGCTAGAATGATTCATTCGAACACCCCCCCCCCAAAAAAAAAAAATAAAAAAAATAAATTCAAATAAATAAATAAATAAATAAAAATCAATCAATCAATCAATCAAAATAATAATAATAAAAAATAAACAAACAAACTAATAAATAAGACAATTTATATTTGAAATAAATCGTCATCATCCTAAATCTTGTATTAATTCTAGTATATTATGTATGTTATATAACACCTCATTTTGAGAATCCTGTAATCTGATCGGTTGAAAGCAGAGGCATATGTAAATATATGTATGCCCCTCATAGCAATCAATAATAGTTGGGTTGTATTACTTCTGAGGATGATATTTTTGTAGTACATGTTCACACATTCTGCAAAAACCAGTGGCGAAGCTATGGGGGAGAGGAGGAGAGGGGGAGGGGGGGGGGGGGGGGGGGCCTGTGCCCCAATAACTTTGATTAAAAAAAAAACAAACAAACATAAGGGGAACATTTGTTTTTGTTTGTTTTACAAAGAAGTACATAAATACAGTAATTTGTGTGCCCCCCCCCCCCCCAATCAGTCCGACCAAGCTACGCCACTTGCCCAGCCTGTGGGTTAAGGAGGTATATAGAGTGGTGAAGTGTGATGTCATAAATGATGTCATAAACATTTTTTTTTTTAATTTTCAAATTTGGACTTCATTTTCAGAAAGAGCATAACAAATAATGTCCAAATACCGAAAATCAAATGAATAGGTTACGTATTGGCCGATATATGCCCATCCGAATGATTTTTTTGGTCAATGGGCAATCAGTGTTATAGTGCACTGGTTCAGTGCATTATAACACTGATTGCCCATTGAAGTAAAATTCATTCGGATGGGCATATCTCGGCCAATACGTAACCTATTCATTTGATTTTCGGTATTTGGACATTATTTGTTATGCTCTTTCTGAAAATGAAGTCCAAATTTGAAAATTCAAAAAAAGTGTTTTTATGACGTCATGGCTTCTGTACTCTTTACAGTGGAACCTCTTTATCACAAGCTTTGTAATAATGAGATACCTGATGTAGCAAGGCCATGTCCTAGGTCCAGGTTCTATGTGTTTTTATGTGTAAGCCCAGATACAACGAGATATCTGATTTAAAGAGACAAATTCAATGAGGCCCAAGGTGCAGTTATAATTAGGTTTCACTGTACATGTACACTGTTTATGTAAAATCAGAATTTGTATCTTACTGTACAATATGACATAGAATATAACCCTTTGTAGAACAGAATTAAGGGATAGTTGAGTTTTGGTAGAGAGGGCGCTACACAAAATAATTTTTTGTGAGATAATGAAAAACTGAGTGTCAAATTTGAAAGAGCATACAATTTTAATGGCAGAATAAACTTTATTTGATCAAAATCGGTTCAGAAACGGCTGAAATATCCATAAACATAACCATTTGTAATAAATGTGGGGCCCCACAAGTATTCGATAATTTTGAACCAGCCGTTAAAATTTGTTTTAAAATGCTTCCTCTTTTCCAAAAATTTCAAAAGAGATTTTTAGATAGTTGTTGATTATCTCTCTATCTAATCACTATTTCAACAAAACATCACATGCACAATATTTTATTTAAAATGGTTTAAACAAATGCATTTTCTGAAAGCGCCCTCTTTAGTTTAAACAGCTCTTTTTGAATGATAACAGGCTTTTTACTTTTCGTTTGTAATATTTTGTATTTTTTGGAGTTATAATTATTAGTTTGTAATGTAATGGTGCAGGTTTTGGTTACTAAAATTCAGTTTGACTAAAACTGTACTCTCTTTACCAGAACTCAACTATCCCTTTAATAGATTTCTTTGGGTTTAAATCAGTTCAGGAATTTATTGTTTGGCAGTTTTAGAGAGGAACAAATGATGTTTCAGGCTGTCGGGTTTGTAACTTGAAATAAAGTGCAAGATGAAGAATGACTATCCAAAAAATTATATTTTGTTTTCAGTGATTAGTTGACAAATGACAAAATCATTTTGAAGGGACTTGGTAACAATGTCCAAATCCTCAAAACTTACTTGGAACTCTAGTGGTTCTCTCATACCTTGTCATATTCATATTAACAATCAAAGCATTGGGCAAGTTTTGGTTTTTCAAATTTCCATTTCGTTCAAAATATATTTACGATTGAATTGTTCAGATGTTAAACTATCTATGGGATTGTTTAAGCCATGTACAAAGTAAGTGCAATGAGTAGTTTGGCTAAATAACATCCAATTAAAGTGAAATTTTCACGTATTACTTTCTGGACATATCAGATCACACCAATACACATTTTTATTAACCATGCATCACTTTTTGCAATTGTCAACAAAGTTACTAGATCCCATTAAAGATGTTTTTGTTTAAATTTGTATGTACCTATCCCATAATATGAATTTCTGAATTGAATTATGTTTTACTAGTGTCATAGCATGGACATACTGATTGCAGAGGGGGCAGGGCACAGTTTCACACCATTTTTTTTTTTTTTTTTTTTTTTTTTTTTGGGGGGGGGGGGGGTTAGGTGGATGGGGGCACTATGTATTTCTTTGTTTTTGTTCCCTTTTTAAGATGTATGTTTCTATGTTATTGTAATAATAATTCTTTACACAAGTTTTAATTGTGATGTATCAATTGTGTATTGTGACTATTCAATCTATGTATCCATGTATCGCCATGCATATATTTTTTTCAAAGTTATGATCTGCGCCTTTTCTAGAGTACGTTGTTAGTATAATTTTGTTTTCCTTTGGTGACAATATAGATTCTGTAAACTGGTGTAAAAAAAAATTAGGAAAACAATTATCTGTCAAATGATCTGTGCCCCTGCCAAATCGTTGCCAAAGTTGAGTTTTAAAACCATGTATTGTGTTGTAAACCTCACTACACTATGTCCAAATTATGTAAGAATGTAATAAAATGGCAGTGGATATCATTTTGTACTTATTCATTTTTGTTTGGTCTACATTATTTTGATACATGTAACAAAACTTATAAATACTTTATTAGTTTGTCCTTCATCAAGAATATACATGATAATAAAATAAAATGTGTTAATAAATGAATTGTGTCTTCTATTCAGCATGATATGGACTCGTGTTCAGCCGATTACTGGAATAAATGTGAGAGCAAATTTAACATTAAAGGCATATATGCGTGGGTTATTAGACGCGTGGATCCATCTTGCGCACTTTTACGCACGGTACGTAATCCCCATTGGCTCAGTTATAAGTAGCGATCGCAAACTTCCCCGCTTCCGAATACCCGAGTCAAAAATGCATTAAAAATAGTCGCGTTCGGAGATGTTTACGAGCGAAAATATCACGTAACACGCTTACCGCAACCGACTTCAAAGTGCCGGCCGATTGATAGCTAGGTGACAGCGTGAGAAAATTAGTTTGCTGCATGCAATTTCATAAGAAGGCCTTTGTTCAGATATTTTGAAGCACCTCTCTTCGATCGATCCAACATATATCTTGAGTTTACCTCGAGAGATTACGGTGGAGTCGAGTTGGAATTTGCTGACTACCCTTTATAACCCACGCATATATGCCTTTAATAGATAATAGCAGCCATTAGCAGGAAAATGACATTATAAGAAGATGATAATTAATACGATACCAAAAATATATACTATAGTTTAGGGCAATCCTATTCTCGAATATGTCAACATTTAAATTGAAAGAAAACGAATGCATACCACTATACTAGATTCATGAAAAGGAATGAGTATACAGTTTTTCAAATAATATGTTTTCAATGGCACGAAATCGAATGGTTCTGCTCAGAACGACTGAGCAAGAGTAAAAAGAAAAAGAAAAAAAAGGAGGTGGACTTTGCCTCTTGATTCGAAAGGATTAGTAGGGATATTGTACATGGATTTTCGCACCATTTTCACTTTTGGTTTCAAAATTTTGTTTGTGAAGCTCATTTGAATTCACAAGCGGATACAATGAAAATACAATGAGAATGCTTATTTGATATTTTACAATGGCCAGGAATGCAAATCGTAGCTGTTTGATCATTTTTTTTTTTTAGCGTGTTATGTACCTTTTCTAGTACATTTAACTTTGCATATTTTGTAATAATATGTATTGAGTTGAAATGCTCAAGTGAAGCTTTCATAATGGATATGATTATAACTTTAGTTCCTTTGTATATAATAATTTCCATATCAACATAGCATTAATACATCGAATTTGCTTGAATATTGTGACTACGTACGATTGTCACTTTTTTTAAAGTTGTAGTAAAGTCGTTCTTATATGGAGTTTTGGGCACTGTCTATAAGGTATGTTCCCACCCCTTCGTCATAATGGAACAGCTCGATTACGGAGTAGACTCAGTATAGTAACACCCGTGATGATTGGACTTCACAGAACAGTAATGCTGCAGAGCTTAATTCCAAAAGGCGCTTAATCCATTTGTCATTAACAGTTTAGTGCAGATAGATTTTGGTCGGGGGGTTGGGCAGATTATAAAGTAACGCGCTTTTCTCAAAAGTTTACGAAGTGGATTTACTTCCTTTTGGAATCAAGCTCTTTTTAGTTAGTGATACAGAGATCGGTGGTTAAAATTTGACCTTCACTCCGTATAGTATGATAGACTTTGCGGGTAATTAAAGCACTACTCCAGTATATCTTCCGGCGAGCTGTTGATTAGGACGCATCCACTACTTTCCAGCGCGTTCCAAGGACTATACCCCTTCAAAACAGAGGACAAGGTATTTATTCCATCATGTCTATGTTCTCTTTAATTATTGGAAGTTTACCATGTACACGGTGAGACCTCATTTAGCGGCTAAAAGTATGATTACATTTGTATTGTCCATGTGTATAATTGTACGATTGTGTGTGTGTGTTTTATTTGTACTGTATATATGTTATGGAGAAATATTTCATATCGAGTCCCTTCGTAAATTAGTCATTACATTTTAATTTAGGCATACTTTTGTTCCGTTGCGCAAATCCAAAATAATGTAAAGAAATAAATGCTTTCATAATTAAGGATAGGCCTATGCACAGGAATATATAAGTCGGTGTACTCTTATGTCAAGCTTATGTTGATTGCAGTATAGTCACATGTTGTTTTGAATATGTTATGTGATTTTACAGTTGTAATCGTATTACCAATAGAAGCATGGAACACCTTTCATTTTTTTCTCAAAATTTCTCTTCCGTTATAATTATCTGTATGATTGATCGTGTTCAGATTTATAATAATCTGGTGGATAATTATAACTCTGTACAAAGTCAATGCAATGAGTAAGCGAATATAATTATGTATGCATTTTCGCTCATTTCTTGGTCATAATTATGACACTATCCATTGAATGTTCACACATCACTCAGTGGACATAATTATGCAGACCACAGAAACGGGACAGAAACACACATTTTAACAACCATTTGCCAGTTTTTGCTCATGTTAACAAAGTTACTAGATCCGTTTAATGTCAAGAAAATGGGTCACACACGTCAGCGGGAAGGACTTCATTTCCTCCAGATTTCCTGTTTGCAGGCCTAATGATGTGGTTTGATAACTATTAATATAGGCATAGGCCTAATCCATATCACTAACTGATCTCATAAAATAAAGTATTTTGTATTAACTTCTCGGTAAAATATTACGATCGAGTTCAAGGAAATAACATTACGTAATCAATCACCGAAGATCACACACAATCTGCATTCAGCAGGTAGTTTATCCTGCAATTTCCTTGTCAAATAATAATCCATGTTAATTCCACAACCGAATCGATCCGTATTGATAACAATTTATCTCTCTACTACAGTATGCAAATTAATGTCACATCCCCGAAACAGTATAATTATCATGATTCTCAATATATCGCGCATATTGATACTGATAGGTACATTATTTTTTATCCGTCTATTACGCAAATGATATAGTGATATGTGAGGTGATTTCGGCCTATTAAAAAAAGACGGAAGCAAATGAGAGTGGGGGCGTTTGTTTGTCGAGGGTCGAGCTTTCATGGTTCCCGAATCAAATCTTTTCCGTTTTGAGACAAAATTCGATGATTTTGCCAACAATTACTTGTTTGAATTACCCAGAGTGCTTGAAGTGGGTTTTTGTTTTGTACGGATACGAGGGGGTTTGCCCAAATTATGAGGTGATTTAAAATTATTATTACAGATTGAATACGACTTTAAACGAATAAATATACGACCCCAACGTGCCATTACCTTTACCAATAATTATGTAAGACATACAGAAGTTAAAAATTGACCTCAATCTATTTTTATTTGGATAAGTGGTTTCCTATATGAAAATGAAAAAAAAAAAAAAACATGACAACTGTTTTGCACTACACTCTTGACCGTTCGGACTGGACATAATATAATATTCATTAAGTAATCCTACTGGGGCGTAGCAACGGGGGGCCTGGGAGCACGTGCCTCCACAAAGTGAATTGACCAAAATCCTGGCATGGTAAAGGTAATATATATACGTATAATATTTTTTGGCTAAAATAATTTAATTTTTATGGTAAACGTAAAACTAATCATACTCAGCCACAATCATGTTTATTTTAAGGCAAATGATATAATCATTTTCACCCACCTAAACAAGCGAAAACCTGTGTCTCGTCATGAAAATGAAAGCCCCCCCCCCCCCCGGAAAAATCCTATACCATAGCAACGCCATTGAGTAATTCATTTCAAGGACATGTCTGTGTGTAGGCCGAATCTACGTATACAATCATTTTTTCTAATAAACTTAGTACCCTGCTAAACATAAAAGGTGATCTATAACATTATAAGAGGTGATCCGATTTCACAGTAGCACTGGCAGCTTTGTAAAATACAAGTATTCATTGGCGTCAATGAAGACATTATTAATACGTTTTCAAAGTACACATCGTGTTGTGTTTTTCTAGATTAACGACATGATTTTTGTTCAAAAGGAGGTTTAACATCTATACGTGGCGTCATATTGCGCGAATGCTGGGACGAAGTTTTGATCTATTCATTAAAAAGGAACCTGTCTATAGCCTAACATTAGATATAGAGTTTTTGATCCGTCTTTTAAGTGTTTTAGGTAATCCTTTTAATTAGTGACATTTGTTTAGCCTATATATTACACGTTTCAAAACGGTTTTTCTTTAATTGACAAGTGTAGTTAAACGCATCTCAGAATAAACACACATTGAAAGAAATATCAGTTTTTTTTATCAACTTTTTTGAAAAGAGGAAGCATTTTTTTGAATTTTTAACGGCTGGTTCAAAATTCTCTAATAAACCCGGGGCCCCGGGTTTATTACAAATTGTTATATTTATGGATATTTCAGCCGTTTCTGAACCGATTTTGATCAAACAAAGATGATTTTATTGTTTAAATATTATGCTCTTTCAAATTTTACACTCAGTTTTTCATTACCTCATAAACCAATTAAGTAGTCTAGCGCCCTCTCTACCAAAACTCAACTTTCCCTTTAAGTCTCTCATCTTTAACAACACAGGGAGGTAATTTAATGCAGTAATGAGCTTCATTTAGTCTTCTTTTTTGTTTATAGTTCGTGTGTTTGTTTGTTTGTTTGTTTGTTTTTGTTTCATTTCGAGGGGTGCACTTCGAGTGAAATCTTATTGCCACAATGTCTGCCGTGGAGGATTCCTTCGACGAAAGTCAGTGCGAGCTAGTAAAGTTCTACGTGCTTCAGGTAAACTCTCATTCATTCGTTTATTCATTCATTATTTTTATTATTTCGCTCTATTGTCGGGCACGTGTATACCTATCATTATATTGTGATTCATTAATTCACCCATGCATTATTTCGTTTATTCACCAATTTAGTGAACCTTTCATAAATCCATTCAAAATTTTCAACCATCCAGTCGTTTGCATTAATTAATTAATAAATGTATTTATTAATTAATTCATTCATTCATTCATTCATTTATTCATTGCATCTATCGATTCATTAATACGTCGATATACATATCAATATATTAATCAAATTACTTATCTGATCGTTTTGTTCATGAATTTATTCAGTCACTTTGATTCGCGCATTGACTGCATTAATAATGTATAAATCCATTTATTGTTCCTTTCATTCACTCATAATTGCACAATAATTGATAAATTTATATACCATTTCATGCATTCATTAATTCATTTATCCATTCATCAATCAATCCATCCATCCATCTATTTGATAACGTTTTCGGAAAGATACCCTATGATGTTCATCCAAACCTGTACCCATCCATGTTAATCACCGTGGCGTGGAAAGTTTGATAGAGCGCTTGCTTTTAAAATAATACAGTAAGCGAGATTCCAATTCATTCATTCATTCATTTCCTAATGTAATCTATTTATAAGACAGTTTTAATGGAAGTGCTACACTACCAGCACCTTTTCCAGTACATTCTGACGAGCGGTGTTATATAAAACTTTGTATAGTGCATTGAACATGTATAACATAAATAGTGTAGGCAATTGCTGCAATAAAAAAAACGTATACAGTCTAACATATATTATAACAAATGTAAACAAATAGGGAAAGAATGTGCTAACTGTAAAAAGCTGCAAATTATGATTGTTCAGAAGGAAGAAAACGATTATTTAAGACCGTAATTCCGCTGTGACAATTCAAATAATTCACGCGTTGCTTATTCATATGCACGCGTAAAGCAGATTAGCAATTTAATCATACCACGGCATCGTAAACTCTATTTAATTTATGGAGCTTCTTGTGACTAATTAATCAACGGATAATACAAAGTATAATACAAGCCAGTGTTGTACAACAGCTACAGGTTCCAAATTAATTCAATCAAGCAAGAACGTCATTAAAGGAGGCCTCTTTATTCATTCCAATTATCCATACTCTGTTGTATTATAAATTACATTGCTTTATTATCTTCCCTGTGCAAGCCAAAATGGTTGCGAGTTTATTGTCTTATAAAGGTAAAACATACCATTAAAGAGCTAGTCTGAGAAGGTTAGAGCTGAAAAATACCTTAAAGTGGAATTATATTCATGATGAGAGTTCAATATACATGTAATAAACGGCCGTTTAATTAGTGTATTTACCTGCATACCCTTTATTGTATTTCGTGTTTATACTTGACGTTCACAAACCAAGTATCAATTTAAGTTGGTTTAGCACAAGCAAAGGGATTTATAATGTAACAGGGTTATTTGGCTGCAGAAGACACCATAGTAACGGTGATTTACATGGGGGGGGGGGGGGGGGGGGGGGGTAACCTGGATGACACTACACATTATGCAGGGGTCCAATTGTGTCCCCACCCCTGCACGAAACATACTTATGTGCATTCACATCACTATCATAACATAATTCATTTACATTATTGATTGAGAATCCTGCATCGTATTTTCATTCACGTCGCAGAAGAAGCTCGAAGATGGCGACGTCGAGTTCACCTCGATCGAGCTACTAACGACGATGGGGATCCCCACCGGTGGTCCTCAGTCCAGCAAGACCAGGGGTGCCGTCAAAGTGATGCCGACATCGACGGGTCAGCACAACTTCAGAGTGTACATTCACGAGGGGAAGCTATCAGAGACAAAGGTATAATCATGAAGTACACTGAATAAAAATGGCGTTGCCACGGGGGGAGGGGAGGGGGTGGGAGGGGGTTCGCGATAGTTTGAGAAAATACATTTAAAGCATAAGGGGAAACCCTTTAAAAATGAAGAAATAATATTAATGTGCCCGCATTATTTGCGTCACCCCCCCCCCCCCCCCCCTCCCCCCCAAATCAGTCCGATCACGCTATAGCCACTGGTAGATGGACGACATAAATACAGTGGGTAGCTACGGGGAAGGGGTGCGAGAGCTCGTGCTCTAATTCCAATAGAATATTCAAAATTTAAGAAGAATCATTTTAAAAATAAATCAATACTAATAGTGCATGTGCCCTCATTATTCGCGTACCCCAATCTGTCCGATCACACAGTGCCACTGTTGAATAAACATTTCGTTTGTAAAACGATGTTAGATGCACATTTATTTAACTGACTTTAACTGGACCTACAACCGGACATAAATGAGATGAATTAAAGTAATTTGATTTCAACATCTGTAGTGATCCGATGCAATAACTTTTAAAAGAGGGTATTTGACCTGACGCAATTGAAATATGGCGCACAAACCCAACCGGGTTCAAGTACAAGCATGCATGATATCGTTTACACAATGGATTGATCAATTACTGGTGACTGAATATCAATCGTTTGTTTGCTCAATTCATAGATTTCGATCGGAGCTTTAAACTTTTAAATTTAATCAATATTATTATAGCCTTTTTGTTCCCCAATTTCCCTTTACTATTATTTCAGGATGAGAACTCGGGCATCAAACGAAGTCTTCCCTTCCGAACGGCGGCCGAAGCTCAGCGGAAATTTGCCGAAGAGTATACGAAGTGGACATCGGCCCCGTACTTCATGACTTCAACCAAGGAGATGCTTTCCCGATGGCTTGGGTCCAACATTCTGACAAAGGTTTTTCTTTAATTAGCTCGCAGCATAGTAGAAATTGTGTCCTACTCTATTCTTAGATAAATGGATACTCGAATGGTCTACAGTATGTAATATGATAGAATATTGTATTATAGAAACGAGTTGAGAATAATACAATATAAGAGAGCAGAAAGAGACAAATATATTGGAAATATTACGTTATCAATTACATCATGTATACAGGATTATGTACAACTTTATAAGATTTTTTGTTCCGGTCATCCGAAAACAAGTAGTAAACCATCCGAGAATGAAAACTATAATACAGTCCTGGTTGACTGAATGTAATATCTTCTTTCTCACATTTTATTAAATAATCGGACATATATCACTTTGTCCCTAATATCGTCACACAGCGTCTACTAGAGTGTCAGGCGAAGAGCGGCGAGGTGTCGACTGAGGTACGGTACCTGGCCGACTGCTTGTGGAAGGAGGCAATGGGCGAACTTGACCAGTTGCTGACGGTCCCTGTCAAGTCAATCTCACTTGGAAAGGTATATTAGCCATTTAAACTGCTCCTTTATATCCACTTTCAATTGACATTGTGTTCAGCACACCCGGTTCCCGCAGGCAAAATGAGTAAACGTGTAGATTGAAATATACAGGATTTGTTTCAGTTTCAGTTTCAGTTTAGTTTATTTCATTTCCAAACAAAATTTAAATACATAGCATTGTACAAAAAATACAAGGTTTACATGTGTGAAATAAATTGAAATAGATGTACAATGAAAACTACAATCATATAATTATGGTAAATAATATATTTGGAAATGGAGGGATCCACTAAAAAGCAATGCTTGTAGATTGTGGACCCCTCGGGTAATAATAAAGCATTTAAATCATAATTCATAATAAAATCAAATTATACTTTAAAACGTATTTTGTTTGTAATTAACAATAAATTGTACATTTGAGTTGAAAATTGCTTCCAGTAAAGATTACTAAAAACAAATAAAGATGTGGGCCGACAGAGACTTCGACGAGCAAAACAAAACAATACGACACAACACAATACAACGTGCATAGCACAGGATAGCACAGGATGCCAAATACATAAGATTAAGAGTGAATGAAAAGATGTGAAAGTAACATGTACATAGAGGTAACATGAAGAGAAAGGATGGTTGGATATGGATAGACAGAACTGTTCACGCATACGAGTATAAGTGATATAATAGCGCTCAATACAAAAACAAATCAAAGAATATGGAAGGCAAGTTTTTAGTGAACAATAACACAAGCATATAAATGATGACCTTTTATTGACTAACTAGGAGTTTTATAAGATTGTAATAATAATAATTTAATCCTTTTCTTAAACAAATTAAATGAAGTTGCATTTTTAATATAATCACTGAGTGTATTCCAAAATTTGGGACCAGTATAAATAAATGTATTTTGAGCTAACAACGTTCTTAATAAGGGCAAATGGAATTCTCCCGAATGTCGTGTTGGGTACTTATGAACTAATTGATTTTTTAAAAACATTTCATCAAAAATTGCGGGTAAAGTATTGTTATTATAATTATACATAAACTGACCGAGTTGAAATAAATATAAGTCCTTAATTTTTAATATATTATTATCTAAAAATAGCGAGTCTGTGTGAGAGCGTGGGGCCATATTAAAAATAATACGCAGTGCTTTCTTTTGCAATAATAACAATTTATCTAATAACGTAACGTGGGTGTTACCCCAAGTCAAAATACCATAATTTAAGTATGGTAATATCAAAGATGAATACAACATAAGTAAGGATGCTAAGGGGAGGTGAAATTTTAATCTATTAATAATACCAATATTGCGAGAAATAACTTTACAAATATTATTTATATGAAATTTCCATGAAAGTTGATTATCTACAGTAACCCCTAAAAATTTAATGTTAGAAACATTTTCCAATACAAAATCTTCAAAAGCAATATCTATGGGTAAGGAATGTATAGACTTACTAAAAAGCATATATTTAGTTTTCTGCAAATTTAATGATAATTTATTCGCTCTAATCCACTTTAATACCTTAACTAATTCAACATTGATTGTTTCTGCAAGAGTGTGTGGATTATCGTGAGAAAAAAATAAGTTAGTGTCATCGGCAAAAAGAACAAACGATAAAACATCAGATGACCTACTAAAATCATTAATATATAAAATAAATAAGAGTGGGCCTAAGATGCTTCCTTGTGGGACGCCACAAGATATATTACGTAACTCTGAACTATGATTATTTACAAATACATATTGCTGTCTATTTGAAAGGTAATTCCTGAACCACTCCAAGGCCTTACCACGCACACCGTAATGGGAAAGTTTATAAAGTAAAATATCATGGTTAACTGTGTCGAAGGCCTTGGAGAAATCTAGAAAAATACCCACCATGTGGGAAGATTTGTCAATAGCATGTGCTACTTTCTCAATAAAAGATAATAAAGCATGGGTAGTACTATACTTTTCTCTAAAACCAAACTGAAAGTTCGAAAGAATATTTTCATTTTTTAAAAAGGAAACTAATCGAATGCATATAATTTTTTCTAGTATCTTAGAAATAGAAGGTAATAAAGAAATTGGACGATAATTTGTAATGTCTAACTTATCACCCTTTTTGAATAAGGGAATAACTTTAGCTATTTTCATTGTGTCAGGGACTTCACCATTTAACAAGGACAAATTAAAAATATGAACTAATGGATCTACTATGTAAGGAATAATGCCTTTTAAAATACAATTATTTATACCATCGCAACCAGAACTTTTCTTATCATTTAAATTAGAAACAATATCTAATATCTCAAATTTATGTATAGGAGTAAAAAATATTGAATTTGGATTTGCGGGGCCTAAAAAATCAACAAAGTGTTTATCAGTCGGCGGAATATCTCTAGCTAAATTGTCCCCAACAGAAGAAAAGTATTTATTAAAAATATTAGGTATAACATTAGGATCTTCAACAATCTCATTATCAACATTAATTTTAGTTATGTCACATTTATTTTTTACTATATTCATTGCTTGTTTAATAATTTTCCACGTATTTTGCATATCATGCTTATATAATTCTAAGCGATCCACAAAATATTTTCTCTTTTCCAAACGAATTATTTTAGTCAGAGTATTTTTATACGATGTATATTTTATTTTAGATTGTTCAGTTCCAACTGACTTATATTTATAATAAAGGTTATTCTTTCTATTTATCGATCGCAATACAGACTTGGAAATCCAAGGTAGTCTAGGATTTTTTTTATAATTAGTACCCTTATCTCTTTGGATTGGCATACAAATATCTAATTGACCATTTAAAATTTCACAAAATATATCATATGAACAATTTACTTCATCAATATCATAAACACAAGACCAATCTATATTTTCAAGGCTAGCACCAAGTCGTGCTATATTCTCACAATTAACTTTACGTCTTAATGGACGAGGACCACTTTTGACAGATTGTGATAAAGTATAATACGTCATAATAGGATAATGATCTGTCATATCAGAAAGGACAATGTAAGATTCAGGATGAGGTATAACATTAGAAAAAATATTATCAATTAAAGTAGAAGAGGGGCTTACAACACGAGTTGGCTTAGAAATGAGAGGTAAAAAAGAAGCACTTAAGAGGATCTCAAGAAAATCCTGGGACACATTATTATGATCATGATCTCGTTTCAATAAATTAATATTAAAGTCTCCCATTATAAAGGAGTCATTATTATTAAATATTTGACAGCGCAATAAATCCGATGAGTGCGTTAAAAAATCTTTCACATTAGAATTTGGTGGTCTATATATAACGCCAATTAATATATTTTTACTATTAGGAATAATTATTTCAATAAAAAGAGATTCTATAAAATCATTACTAAGCGAAATTTCATCTCGAACAATATAATTATATTTTGTATGAACATATAAGGCCACACCACCACCAATTCTATTTTGCCTATTTTTTACCACAAAATCATAATCAGAAAGAGAATATGGTTGATTTAAATCTTGATTTACCCAAGTTTCTGTAAGACCAATTACAGAAAAGGGATTTTCAGTAGGGTTATCCAAAAATAATTTTAAATCATCAAAGTGCTTATTCAAACTTCTTATATTCACATGTAGTAAAGAAAACGTATCATTTTCAAAATCCTTAACAATATCATGAAATTGATGATTAGTTATATATTTAGTAAAATTATAGCTTGCTGGATCATCAAAATTAAAATCAAGTTCTAATTCTTCCGCAGAGGAATTAATATGATTCACAACACTTTCATCAAAATTTGTCAATGAATCATAATTTACTTCATTCACAGTTGACGAGGATCTAAATAAATCAAAAAGGTCATCATCATTGAGTGTATTAAAGGCCATTTGGTCATTCAAAGTCGACATAATATGCTAAAGAGCAGGATCTGAAAGTATAAAAGCGAAAGAGTAATACAGATAAGGTAAGTATTGGCGTCATTAAAATGAAGTGAAAGCAATGCAAATGAAACAGTATATAGTAAATCGTATGAGCGTATGATAAGAAAACATATGACATCAAGATACAAACAGGAGAGAAGATGAAACAAAACACGAACAAAACTGGACAAGAACACATCAGAAGTCTCTGTAAGTAGGGCAAATAAACGATTATACACTGATTGACAGTGACTATAAAGTAACATATTACACAAATACATGTGTCAAGACTAAATAGCGAGATGCCTTGTAAAAAAACAGTTATTAATGGGAATAATACCTTCTTTTTAAAGAATACAACAATATAAATCAATGGTTGCACATTTGATTACCGATCATAAAAGTAAGATCCAAACAAACACACAAAAAGTAAAGGATTGAATATAAAATTGCATACTAATACTTTACAGAAGAACAAAGTGCAATAATATAAAGTGTTCAATGACATACAATCAAGTATATAACAAATAAATATAAATATGCAAGCATCTTATCAATATAGTATTTGTGTAGATCGATAGTATGTAAAACATATGTATAACAAATGATTAATGATTAATCCACTTTGCAATTTCAAACACACAATTTTACCAGAAAATTCAAAGCAGAGCACTGGTATGACCCGACCTGGATCCAACACTATAGTGGTTTTAGAATGGAGAAGAAAAGGGGTAATGTGTGGAGGGGGAGAAAAGATTACCGTAGTGTGACCAAAGGGTCATGGCGCCAGGTCGGTCCATGTCAGAAAATGCGAGCTGTAAATCGGATTGACTATTCATAAGTTAACTATGAATGTTATGTACTTAAAAAGGTCTTTGTGTATAATATACTGATGTTTACCAAAATACAATCAACATTAATAAAAAGTGAACAATAGTGGTATATAAAGTAACGGTTTAATTCGAGAGTTAAGAGCGAGAGTTGTGTAATCAGGTCAGTACATGAGGCAAGCCGGGTAGTATTTACATTCCACGCAACTCGGGTAGGGCTTACAGGTAAAGCATTAATGTCTAACAATTGAGTGTCAGTGAGGCTTTCTAAAGTAAATAGAAAAGGAGCATGTAAGAAAAGGAGATTAAGGTCTAACACTTGAGTGTCAGTGAAGCTTTCTAAAGTAAATAGAAAAGGAGCATGTAAGAAAAGAATGCGGTAACAAGAATCTGCTCAAGGATAAAGAATAATGTAAAATTATATATCAAGTTGTCATCCAAAGCTATAACGTAGCAAACGTAGAAGTGTAAACACATAATATGGTATGACAACATTATATATTTAAATTATACAGAAAGACAAACTACTTATGCAATAGTGTAAATAATGTAAAGTGTTCAACGACATACAATCTAGTATATACAAATTATATATAAATATGCAAGCATCTTAACAATATAATAGTTGTGTAAATCGCTGGTGTGTAAAACAAACGTATAACAAATTATTTATCCACTTTGCAGCTTCAAAAACACACTTTTTCCAGCAAATTCCAGGCGGAACACTGGTATGACCCGACCTGGATTCAACAATATAGCGGTTTTAGGAATGAAGAAGAAAAGGGGTAATGTGTGGAGGGGGAGAAAAGATTACTGTAGTATGACCAATGTATTGTATAAAGGGTCATGGCCGGGTTGCATTTACATTCCACGCAACTAGGGTAGGGCTTACGGTCTAACAATTGGATGTCAGAGAAGCTATCTAAAATACATTTTAAAAAAAAGGAGCATGTGAAAAAGAATGCGATAGGCATACATTACAGGAAGATTTTAAAGAAAAGAAAGTTCAGGGTTTAACAAAAAATGTAATGCAGGCTATAGCGATCAGGCGATGAGGGTTTCAATGAATTCTAAAAAAAAAAAACGGTTAGGGTGAGATTTAATAATATAAGCAGTGACTATTTCTTATTTGAGGGCCAGAATACAAATATCACCAGGCCAATGGCTTTTTATAGATAATGTTAGAATGTCGATTTATAAACAAGAATAGTAAATAAAGTGGTGCACATGCTGAGTGAGCTAAATGACGTCAAGTGGCTGACCTGCATTATAAGGTTAAACAAAAAAGAAGACAATTCCTTCAAACAATCGACATGAATACAATGTATGCAGGCAGTGTGCGTATATTACGTAACTTACGCACGTGTACGCATCAACAATTTGACTCCTTTTCATCAAAACAAATACTACTTTCTGTAGGGCAAGTTGATTTAAATTCATCACAAAGTATATCAAAAGAAAATATGGCATTTACATATTGCAAATTTCAATTAATGAAATCTACAACAAATCAGAAAAAAAGAAGAAAACAAATTTGCTCAAAGACAATTATATATATATCAGGTTATCATAAAAAAGTTATAACAACGTTAAATGCAAACGTTGAAGTGTAAACACTATCCAAACAGAGCGCAAGGAAGACACACCCCATTCACTCCTGGACACTACCACTGAACATGTCATACCATAGGTATGACATGCTCAATGGCAACACCCAAAAATGAACAAGAATACGTCCTCCCAACGCAAATACGAAAATATGGCATTTACATAATCCAAATTTCACTTAATGAAATCTACAACAAAGCAGAAAAAAATAAAAAAGAATCTGCTCAAAGACAATTTTATATATAACACTAACAGGCTGTCATACAAAGTTATAACAACGTTGAAGTGTAAACACCAGCCAAAGAGAGCGCTAGGAAGACACACCCCCATTCACTCCTGGACACTACCACTGAACATGTCATACCATAGGTATGGCATGCTCAATGGCAACACCCAAAAATGAACCAAAATGCGTCCTCCCAACGCAAATACGAAAATATGGCATTAACATATTCCAAATTTCAATTAATGAACTCTACAACAAAGCAAAAAAAAGGAAAAAGAAAACAAAAATTGCTCAAAGACAATTTTATAACAACGTTAAATGCAAACGTTGAAGTGTAAACACTAGCCAAAGAGAGCGCTAGGAAGACACACCCCCATTCACTCCTGGACACTACCACTGAACATGTCATACCATAGGTATGACATGCTCAATGGCAACACCCAAAAATGAACAAAAATGCGTCTTCCCAACGCAAATACGAAAATATGGCATTTACATATTCCAAATTTCAATTTATGAAATCTACAACAAAGCAGAAAAAAGGAAAAAGAATCTGCTCAAAGACAATGTTATATATATCAGGCTGTCATACAAAGTTATAACAACGTTGAAGTGTAAACACCAGCCAAAGAGAGCGCTAGGAAGGACACACCCCCATTCACTCCTGGACACTACCACTGAACATGTCATACCATAGGTATGACATGCTCAATGGCAACACCCAAAAATGAACAAAAATGCGTCCTCCCAACGCAAGTAAACACAGAATAAGGTATGATAACATTATATATTTTAAATATAATTCAGGTCTGGCAAAAAAAGTTCCAGATAGTTTGAGTCAGTGTTTGTTAAGGTGCATGAATCAAGCCACTTCTAGCGGAATGCGTTATCACTGACATATTATTGTATAAGACATGTATATTGAAATGTGTTTAATATTTCAGTTCAGTTCAGTTCAGTTTATTTCACATCCATAAAATCAACATTTAACAATCGAATACAATTAAATATATACAAACTATTTACAACATGTAATGAGAAAGGATATTGTACAACAGCAAACAACAAATATAGGTAATGGGTATTGCAGGGATGTGAGGGACCGGAAAAGGCCATTGGCCTGTCTAGGCCGGTCCCCTTTTTCTACAACACCATGAATTATATCATAAATAAACAATAATACAAATGTTGTTCACAATAATACAACTAATATTTACAAACTACAAAGGCACACATATACAAACATACATACAGGCAGGCAAAATTAGGTTTTCGTACGAAATTATATGGATAAATTGTAACTTGATAATTGTTTACATTTAAATTTACGCTTAAAATTAAGTAATGTTGGACACTCTCTTAAGAAGTCTGGTAGATTATTCCAAATAACTGACCCTCTATATCTAATAACAGTTCTAGAAAAACTATAACGAAAGAATGGAACATAAATTTTGTGTGAATTTCTAGTTGTATATACATTTATGTTTCTATTAAAAACAAAGTAATCATTAAAACAAATAGGCAAGTTAATTTTATCGTATACATAAGTGAACATAAAAGCGGCAACACTTATCTCATATAAATCATGAAGTTTTAAAATTTTCAATTTAAAAAATAATTTGTCTGTATGTGCTCTATAAAAAGAATTTGTTATAACCCTGACAACTCTCTTTTGTAATAAAAATATCTTTTGCATCAAATACATTGCACAATTGCCCCATACGATTATACAATAATTAAGATATGGTAAAATCATAGTATTATACAAGTTTACTAGTATACGTAACGGCAATATAAATTTAAGTCTATTTAAAACACCAATTACTTTAGAGATCTTATTGGAAATACAATTTATATGGTATTTCCAGGTTAAGTGTTCATCAATAATAATACCTAAAAAGGTTACTTTGTGTACTTGCTTTATTTCTTTTCCATTAATACATATCTTAATATCATCATCCTTCACATATTTATTTTTAGTTTTAAATATAATATAGTTTGTTTTATCAAAGTTTATCAACAATTTATTGGCAAGAAACCATTTATGTATTTTAGCAATTTCACTATTTAATAAAGTATTAACATGTACAGGATCTTTACCAGATACAAACAAGGTAGTGTCGTCAGCAAATAAAATAGAAGATAAAATATTACTGACAAGTGGCAAATCATTAATATACAATAAAAACAAGAGTGGTCCAAGATTTGAACCTTGTGGGACCCCAGTTAAAATAGAACTGTGTTCTGAGTAAAATTTGCCCATACTAACAAATTGCCTTCGGTGTGTTAAATAACTTTTCATTAAAAGAAGAGGAATTCCTCTTACTCCATAAAAACATAATTTATTTATTAAAATATCATGATCAATACAATCAAACGCTTTTGAGAGGTCTAAAAATACACCAATTAAGAATTCATTACTTTCAAAAGCATTTGCTACTTTATCTGTAAAATCGAGAAGTGCATGGCAAGTACTATAACCTTTTCTAAAAGCAAACTGTTTCTCATATAATATATTATTTTTACATATAAAACTAGTCAATTGAGTACATAAAATCTTTTCAAATAATTTACTAAAAACTGATAAAACGGATATTGGTCTATAATTATTCAAAAGAGATTTATTGCCTTTTTTAAAAACTGGAATTACCTTAGCAATCTTCAGAGCATCTGGGAATATTCCATTTTCAAATGACAAATTAATAATATTACATAAAGGTGTAACAATTAAATGAATCGACTGTTTCAGTACCTTAGGGTGAACTCCATCATAACCAGGACTTTTATTTACATCAAACTATTTGACATTTAACTCGCGGGAAGTGTTCTTTATGATAATAATTATGTAATTGTATTGTGAATATCGACACTATTGCACACTGTTCTTACTGAAAATATATCAAGCATGCCATAATTATGAGATTATAACCGCCGCCCCCCCCCCCCCCCCCCCAATGATTTACAGGTTGAAAAGGCAGAGTCGGTGCTCCTCCAAATCAAGCGAGCCTTGCTGAACAAAGGCGAGAAGAATGAAGAGGAGTCATCGATTGAAGAGCTGAGCAAACAGTTCCACAAACTCATTCCGCATCGAGCGGAGACTCCGACTGACTTGAACAGCATAAGAATGATCGCCAAAAAGCAAGATCTATGCCAGGTATTATGAAATATTGATAAACTTTTCATTAATATATAATAAATCGTTTGCGTCTACGGTTTAAATTATATAGACCAGTTTTGGGTCCAAGACCAGAGGGTCCGAGATCAAGATCAAGATCAGACAGTCCGAGATCAAGATCAAGACCAAGATCCACAGCTCAAGATCGAGATCAGAACCTCTGAGATCAAGATCAGAAATGTCCGAGATCAAGAACAAGATCGAGATTACTGATGCCGATCTCGAGACTGGTTTCGAGATCAAGATAGATCAGACAGTCCGAGATAAAGATCAAGACCAAGATCCGCAGCTCAAGATCGAGATCAGAACCTCTGAGATCAAGATCAGAAATGTTCGAGATCAAGAACAAGATCGAGATTACTGATGCCGATCTCGAGACTGGTCTCGAGATCAAGATCGATCTCGAGATACCCAACACTGATAATAGACTCAAACGTTCTTTTATCATTACTGATCATCAATGCTATGTCAGTATTAGCATATTTTAGTTTAAATGCCTATCTATCCAATTGTTTTATCGACTGAGATAGAATGTTAGTTCATGTTTCTTTCACAATTTTTAGCATGTTCAATTCAATAAGGAGTGACTGTAAATTATAACCATGACTATCTCTAGTCATTTAATCTGGTCGTAATGTTGTGATTTTAAGCATCATTGTTGACAGCCAACATTATGCTAACAAGTCACTGTAAATTAGTCATAACCATCTCGATTCATTGAACCACGTGCTCCCAGATTGTTATATTTTGTTTCCTTATTCATCCAAATTCATGTTTGTTTCACATTTATATATCACTCCTCTTACTTCCCCACCCGACATCATAGCTGATTCAAGACGTGATCAACGTTAACGAAGCGTTGGGGTGGAAGAAGCAGCCGTCGGCGGTGTCGAAGTATCGGGCCATGCGGTGTTTCATTGAGCACCTCGACAACGAACACCCAGAGTACAAAGACGTCGAACAACTAGTCCTCAGCACCGCATCAAGGTAAACATATTCGAGTTTCTACCCAAGAAGTATCAGTTTTCCTCACAATACAAGTCATTTTCATTTTAATAATCGTGTTTATGATATTGATTCAAGCACTTCATCAAGGTAAAAGCTATCTAAAAAAACACTTTACCCAACTCAATAAGAAATAACAGTTGAAATATACGGTATATGCACCCTTAAGGATGCAATGTTGCACCCAAAAGTGGGGTCTGCACCCTATGGGGTTCACGTTTGCACCCCATACACTGTTAAAACGCTGTGTAAACAAATTCAACAACTTGTTGAAGTTTTTCAACAACCGCTGTTTAACATATGAACCATCAAACTGTTGTTGAAAACATTCAACAACCCAAGTTGTTTAAAGTTTACACAACTGTTGTTTTAATTTTTTCAACAACAGTTGTTTAGAATAAACAGTTGTTTAAAGTTTACACAACTGTTTTTTTTAATTTTTTCAACAACAGTTGTTTAGAATAAATTTCAACAACCCTGTTGTTGAAAAAGCGGCAAGGTCGGAATCGAACCGGGGATCTTTAGGTTATAAGCCTCACTCTCTATCGACTGCGCTATTTCGGTTCGCTTGGTTTGCGATGGGACAAAAGGGGTTTTGACGCGGTGATTTTGCGGTCGAAACTATCACGTGATTTAACACGTTTCATCAACGCTTGAACAATGGCCGCTTCACGCAACCCTTCTTTGTACAACTTAACATGCTACACCTAAAGTTGTATGAAAAGATTTAACAACCATTTTTACACAGCGTTTTTAACAGTGTAGGGTGCATAGTTTGCATACCCCCAATTTGGGTACATAATTGCACCCTTAATAGTGCTGCTATTGTTCAGTGTGCCTTTAATTCTTTGTGTGAAGGAAGCACAGAACGGATTCCGGGCCTCGTTTCCTGGGCAGATTGGCTTTATATCATTTTTTTCAAAATAGATTTTAGTTTTAATCGTGTTTACGAAAACATCTTTCAACCATTCTCAATAATTGAAAAAGAAAATGTAGATGACGAAGTGTCATTATCAATAACTCACTTATTACCATGATTACGTATCCCGTCGAGTGTTGTAGGAAAGATACTATGAAGGTAGATGAGCGAAATTTGTTTAATTAAATTGCATAATGTTCATACATGTATAGAATTTTATTTTATCTCCATTATTATATACATTTTTACTTTGGTGTCATTAATATGACAGCGACCAGGATATCAGCATCGTTCACATCTACGCCGTGAGTCGTTCGCTGGACGAGTTCCGCTTCGACCGGTCTATCGGCAACGAACGACTGCTCATGCACGCCTCCAAAGCACCAAATTTCCTCGGTATTCTTTCGCGGTAAGTTGATGTCGATCTCTGTCGCAGCGACGAAGGTGGGGTGCATGGGGGCGGATAATCTCCTCACGGAGGTTAAACTAGGTTAGACTGGTTGTAAGCCCACCGTGGAAAATAGTCTGTCTGTCATCGAATTGCCCAACGTCTATAGGTTGACTCCGGCTACATTGTATTGTGTTTCTTTTATAGATGACGTTGATATCAAGGGCCACATTATGAAAGACAGGCCTTAACTACACCGTCTAAATGAAGTTACCAAGCTTGCGAATATCATGAATATGGTCTGCTTTGTGTGATTAGTACATAAAACATATATAGTTACATAGATGGTATCAACCGTGTCGAACATTGTACACGCACTTTGCGGATATGTTGACATGTGTATTCGTAGCGACCACATTTAATTTGTTTAGGTAATGTTATTACACTTCTATAACTCGAAAGAAATGGAAAGTGAAATTATAATGTTTCCCGGGTGATATTAATCAGACTGATTTATCCCTTTTATCTAAGCCATAAACTTAGACTATAATAATACGATTTTATGACAACTCCTTCACTATCGTTAACGAACCTGCAAGCTTATACAAAACTGTAATAGATCAGATGTCTAATCGAAATTTATCCTCTCTTTAGAGGAATACTGCTCCCGAAAATTGTGGTTGAGATGTTTGGAATCGAGCGATGGGATGCGGGGATGCTCGGCAGCGGTGTCTACTTTGGTGACGCAACAAGGTAACTGTCTTCTCACAACTGGCAGCGCGAGGGGGAGGGGGCCCCTACCCAGCTAGCCACCTGACGTTGGGCCGATGTCGGAATTTGGTTGCCGGATGTCGGCATATCGCCGTTGGCTCGAGGTTAAAATGTCCGCCAGCCCAACATCGTCACGACGTCATTTTTGTGATATATTGGCATAAGGTCATTTTCCGACAATGGCCCAACATATTGTCATGAGATGATGTTGGGCCATTGTCGGAAAATGACCTTATGCCAATATATCACAAAAATGACGTCGTGACGATGTTGGGCTGGCGGACATTTTAACCTCGAGCCAACGGCGATAGGCCGACATCCGGCAACCAAATTCCGACATCGGCCCAACGTCAGGTGGCTAGCTGGGTAGGCTGGAGCCCCCACCCCCCTCCCCGCCCAAATTCGTTACCTGACGATGTGTATATAATTTGGAAGTTTAAAGAAAGCCTATATTATATCTTACTATCTGTATATACATTTCGACGAGACTTGCACCCCCACTTGCACATCGATTGCCAGACTAACTTACTTTCATAATACGGGGTATGGGTACAAAATGCTCCGACCAACACAAACCTTTGTTGTATATGATAAAACAAAAACGAAAGTGTATCAATGAATATATCAATACGCTTAAAAATAACTCGCATTCCATTCATCCCAAGATTTCTATTTTTATGGATGCACAGTTAGAGAAACAAAGAAATTCATGAATTGCGTGCCCTATACAGTCATGTATACCCCATGAATAAACCCTTGCTGCGTTTATCCGATAGAGCAACATAATCCCTGCAATTATTTTTGTCAAATGTCATCAGCACAAGTGCCAAGTACTCGACCCCAGCAAAGACAACGGGAACCCGATTCATGGCAATAAACAATGTCGCCCTCGGAAAGATAAAGGACATCTTCGAGAAGCGCCTGGATCTGGAGGGCGCACCACCAGGGTTCGACAGCGTGCATGGTGTCAGTAAAACGAATGATGTCGAGTCATTTTTCAAGGTAAAGAAAATAGCAACATATTATTTTATGATACGAAGGAACGATAAAGGTCACTGCGATGCGTGACTGCGTCATTTGTTTGTCAACAGTATTTTAAACGGAAGTAGTATAAGCACGTACCCGTACGTACTTCAAGAATTCTGAAAGACAACATGGATTCGGATATGTATAATGAATCACGTTGCTGCATGTGATTTATGAAGCTTTACACATATATAATATAAGCTTGCAAAAAGCCGTACAAAACATGTAGCTACCATTTATATAGCTTTAAAAATGTGGCCATGCATGGACGTTGTATAAGACAAGACGATGATGTGGAATTATCCTTTGAAGTAGAAATACATGAAGCTGCGATTTATGAGGCTTTTCGGGGTATATAAGTTCCTAGATTGCTTGAAATTTAAAGAACATCTTTTTAATGCGTCTAAATCAGTACGGATAGCGCACCTCTGCAAAACACAGCGTTCGTGGAAGTGGTATACGATAGTACCCGTTCGCACCTCTGTCAAGTCCGGACAGACGGATATGGTGAATTTATTCTTCAACAAAGTGAAAAGGGGGTCAGAAAGACATTTCTATATATATTCTTGAATATTTCATCACGGTGGCCAGAGAAAATAATATTTGATATTGCTTTAAACGAAGCATCGAGGGTGTACGTAGCGCACAAAGCCTGATACCAACAGCGGGATGGCGTCGATTCACGGTTTAAACGAAAGTATTTATACAAATTATGGTATTAACATAAACTTACGCCCATACATCTATCTTTAATGTTCGTTTCTTGATAATGATTGGAATATAATCAAGGTAAACGATATTCATTGATTTTCTTGAAACACACAACTTTTCAGGATGACGAATACGTTGTGTACACCGCCAACCAACATTGTCTTCGCTTCCTGGTCGAATTTAGGCTGGAGGAGAAGAACGTTGACCAACCCGATCACGGGAAAGTCGATGTTTCCCCACAAACGATGTCTGTCGACGACGACTCCGATGACAGCGATTCCGACAGTGATGACGACATTGACATCGGTAACCGAAAACATTATGTATCTGTTTAAAAAGCCTTTAAATCTATTGCATATATTTGTTTATTTTAATAATGTGTTGCATAATGAATGTAAACTACGATCGGATTGTTATATACTAGAACATTGGAAAAAGGAAAACAATTGTAAGGCAATGAGTTAGGTAAGCCAGTATTCTATACAAATATTGTTGGCGTGAAAACATTTTGACCTCACAGGCAAAGACTACCGTTTTGAAATGAAACCCGGTCTCTTGTATTATCTGCAGACACGACCGATGTTCAGGGCATGGTTCACCCGGAGGCAAAGCTGAAGGCGGGACTCAGTTCATCGGGGGAGCACGGAAATGTGATCGAGCTGAAAGCTGTTCACGTGAGGGCGAAGATAGTCGACCTGGCGGCAGAGGTATGTAAATACAACGCGCAAGGAAAAGTACTAAGGAACCACATATATAGACATGTCAAAAGAAGGAGAGGGGTACAGAAAAGGAGAATATAAAGAATGGGGTCAAAACTAAGCTGGACGGAAGATAATAGTCGATTTTATGGCAGAGCGGAAGGATGATAAAACATAAATAAAACATAAAACATGAATAGGAGGATGGGGAAGTTTGATACAGATAAAGTTTAAGGGACTTTGCCAATAATTATTAGTTACAAACATTTTGAGAGAGGACATATTAGAATATTGGTGACACGACATATGCTCCGCCGACATATGCTCCGCCGACAATTGCTCCAAAAAATGCGACAATTGCTCCGCGACAAATGCTCCGCGATACTTGCTCCGCCGACATTTGCTCCGACGACAATTGCTCCGCCGACAAATGCTCCGCCGACATTTGCTCCGCCGACAAATGCTCCACCGACATTTTCTCCGCCGACAAATGCTGCGCCGACATTTGTTCCGCCGACAATTGCTCCGCCGACATTTGCTCCGCCGACAATTACTCCGCCGACAAATGCTCCGAAGATGCGACAATTGCTCCGCCGAAAATGCTTCGAATATGCGACAATTGCTTAGCCGACAATTGTTCCGCCGAAATATGCTCCGGAGATACGACATTTGCTCCGGTGACAATTGCTCCGCAGAAATATATGCTCTGAAGATGACAGTACTTCAAATGGTCCAAAAAACAACATATGTTCCTCAACCATAATTGTTCCACCGACATTTACTCCGCTGAAGATTAAACTCTGGAATGAATTCTCAAGTACCTTTGGTATGAAGTGCGCTTTTATATGTTATGCGAATCTCTTGTGAAATTGGAGTACAATCGATTCAGTAACCATCGATTCATTCAAATATTTTATTTGGCTGGTTTGTTTGTTTCACGTTTCTTTATACAGGGTGGGAGGGGGGGGGGGGGGGGGCAGTCAAGCCCAGTGTTGTAAGGATGCGTGACCCTGCAGCCTGCATCTAGTAGCAGAAGGGGAGGCGCAATAACACACAACACTGGCTTTAGTTTTTGATGTTACATTGGGGCTCGACTGGAGTCGAACCACGGACCCTCAAAGTATCCGAAAATGCTGTGATGAATAGTATACTGTTCCAAGCAATCATCAAGCGAAGGGCATGATACTGGTGTTAAGATCGATCATGAATAGAAAAAAGAAAAGTCTTTATAATCACTGCATTTGTATTACTCAGACTCTTTATGAATCAAGAAATTGTTCCGCATGAGTTCAAAATTTATCCACGTTTTATCAAAATTCAAAGAACGTTATTTTCACCCACTGTTAAATTGTCGGAGTTCCAATTTTGTTTAGATTTGTTCATCGTTCACTGAACAACGAGGGCCCAATTTGTGACACTTCTAAACGCCCCCCCCCCCCCCCACCCCGTAAACGATTAAGGCTGCCTTATTGTCCAACAGAAAAGCACAAACTTCCAATGCATTTTGCATTCGTATAAACGGAAGGATTGGCAGGAAGTAGCAGAAAATTGAAATTCAATAATCTAAGGAATTGAGGGGTCCTCTTACCTCCACAGTGAGGTAAGATGGACACTTCACCCCTTTAGTGACTATGACGTCATATTCCATAAAAAGCAATATGTGATCAATTTTATTGTTAATATGTGAAGAATAGATTGTCTTCTAGACGATGTGATCTTTATTTAAAGGGGTAGTACAGTTTTGCTACTTACCCAGGTAGCAAGCCAACGTTGGACCAACGTCGGAAACTTGCAAACTCGTTGGAACCCGTTGGACGTTGGACAATCTCGTTGGATCAACGTTGGACCAACATCGGTAACTCGCAGTGAAAAAGAAGTTGGACAATCTCGTTGGACCAACGTTGGACCAACATCGGTAACTCGCAGTGAAATGTACGTTGGACAATCTCGTTGGACCAACGTTGGATCAACATCGTTAACTCGCAGTGAAATAGACGTTGGACAATTTCGTTGGACTAACGTTGGATCAACATCGGTAACTCGCAGTGAAAAAGACGTTGGACAATCTCGTTGGACCAACGTTGGACCAACATCGGTAACTCGCAGTGAAAAAGACGTTGGACAATCTTGTTGGACCAACATTGGACCAACATCGGTAACTCGCAGTGAAATGGACGTTGGACAATCTTGTTGGACCAACCTTGGATCAACATCGGTAACTCGCAGTGAAAAAGACGTTGGACAATCTCGTTGGACCAACGTTGGACCAACATCGGTAACTCGCAGTGAAAAAGACGTTGGACAATCTCGTTGGACCAACATTGGACCAACATCGGTAACTCGCAGTGAAATGGACGTTGGACAATCTTGTTGGACCAACGTTGGACCAACATCGGTAACTCGCAGTGAAAAAGACGTCGGACAATCTCGTTGGACCAACGTTGGACCAACATCGGTAACTCGCAGTGAAATGGACGTTGGACAATCTTGTTGGACCAACGTTGGACCAACATCGGTAACTCGCAGTGAAAAAGACGTCGGACAATCTTGTTGGACCAACGTTGGACCAACGTTGGACCAACATCGGTAACTCGCAGTGAAATGGACGTTGGACAATCTCGTTGGACCAACGTTGCACCAACATCGGTAACTTGCAGTGAAATAGTCGTTGGACAATCTCGTTGGACCAACGTTAGATCAACATCGGTAACTCGCAGTGAAAAAGACGTTGGACAATCTCGTTGGACCAACGTTGGACCAACATCAGTAACTCGCAGTGAAAAAGACGTTGGACAATCTCGTTAGCCCAACGTTGGACCAACATCGGTAATTCGCAGTGAAATGGACGTTGTACAATCTTGTTGGACCAACGTTGGACCAACATCGGTAACTCGCAGTGAAGAAGACGTTGGACAATCTCGTTGGACCAACGTTGGACCAACATCGGTAACTCGCAGTGAAATGTACGTTGGACAATCTCGTTGGACCAACGTTGGATCAACATCGTTAACTCGCAGTGAAATTGACGTTGGACAATCTCGTTGGAGCAACGCTGGACCAACATCGGTAACTCGCAGTGAAAAAGACGTTGGACAATCTCGTTGGACCAACGTTGGACCAACATCGGTAACTCGCAGTGAAAAAGACGTTGGACAATCTTGTTGGACCAACATTGGACCAACATCGGTAACTCGCAGTGAAATGGACGTTGGACAATCTTGTTGGACCAACCTTGGATCAACATCGGTAACTCGCAGTGAAAAAGACGTTGGACAATCTCGTTGGACCAACGTTGGACCAACATCGGTAACTCGCAGTGAAAAAGACGTTGGACAATCTCGTTGGACCAACATTGGACCAACATCGGTAACTCGCAGTGAAATGGACGTTGGACAATCTTGTTGGACCAACGTTGGACCAACATCGGTAACTCGCAGTGAAAAAGACGTCGGACAATCTCGTTGGACCAACGTTGGACCAACATCGGTAACTCGCAGTGAAATGGACGTTGGACAATCTTGTTGGACCAACGTTGGACCAACATCGGTAACTCGCAGTGAAAAAGACGTCGGACAATCTTGTTGGACCAACGTTGGACCAACGTTGGACCAACATCGGTAACTCGCAGTGAAATGGACGTTGGACAATCTCGTTGGACCAACGTTGCACCAACATCGGTAACTTGCAGTGAAATAGTCGTTGGACAATCTCGTTGGACCAACGTTAGATCAACATCGGTAACTCGCAGTGAAAAAGACGTTGGACAATCTCGTTGGACCAACGTTGGACCAACATCAGTAACTCGCAGTGAAAAAGACGTTGGACAATCTCGTTAGCCCAACGTTGGACCAACATCGGTAATTCGCAGTGAAATGGACGTTGTACAATCTTGTTGGACCAACGTTGGACCAACATCGGTAACTCGCAGTGAAGAAGACGTTGGACAATCTCGTTGGACCAACGTTGGACCAACATCGGTAACTCGCAGTGAAATGGACGTTGGACAATCTCGTTGGACCAACGGTGGACCAACATCGGTAACTCGCAGTGAAATTGACGTTGGACAATCTCGTTGGAGCAACGCTGGACCAACATCGGTAACTCGCAGTGAAAAAGACGTTGGACAATCTTGTTGGACCAACGTTGGATCAACATCGGTACCTCGCAGTGAAAAAGACGTTGGACAATCTCGTTGGACCAACGTTGGATCAACATCGGTAATTCGCAGTGAAAAAGACGTTGGACAATCTCGTTAGACCAACAGTAATGAGCGGACTCAAGTAGAATTACAATCATAAATAGAAGTGCGCCATCCCCGGTGAATTACCATATAGGATCGATATGTATATTATCGGGTGTCAAGAGACCATGTATGAGTTGGGCCATCGATCTACAAGCAGTTAATAAAGTAAGCTTTCAACTATACTCGTGTGCCTACTTGTATGATATTACAACATGGTGTCTGAAGTGAAAGTGACTGTATGTCTGATTCGATTCGCCATGACCTGTGTTGTAGAAATGCTAATTTGAATCCATTTTGGGAGGCGAGCTTCACGGTTGATGTGTGACCGGATATACCATCCAGAAAACGCTTTATTGAGAACTGTACTGTTCGTTATCAACGGTGCATAGCTAGTAGGAAGAAAGAGCTCCAGAAGAGGCAGAAGCGATACTATGATCAGGGTGCCAAGTCGCTGCCGGTGTTGAAGTCTGGAGAACGTGTGTACTACCAAGTGGGAAAAGAATGGAAACCTGGCGTAGTGACAACTCAAGATTCAACGCCCCGCTCGTACCACATCCAGAGTGAGAAAGGTGGGCGGTATCGCCGGAACAGACATCATCTAAAGAAGCGTCGCGCACCTGAAGGTAACATCCATGTTCCAGTAAACGAGGAAACGGAGTTCCCAGAAGCGTGCTGGAGTGAGGTGAAGCCGCCCTCGCAAGAACGTGAGAGGCGCTACCCACTTCGACGTCTACTCTCAGACCCCCGGATAGATTAGATTTGTGATAGAGATGAATACCATTTAGGGCAGAATAATCCCTTGGTATCATCTAGGCGTTGGGTAGTCCACCCTGGCACTAGCACGTTAAACCATTTTGCATAAGGTAAATGTCGGTCTTACATAGGGGATGACAACCGTACGAAAGGGGCAGAATAATCCCCTGGTTCCATCTTCTGGGTGTCGGGTAGTCTACCCTGACACTCAAGTTTGTAATTTACCAGTATTTATTATTGTTATGCCAGAGTTACACATGGCATTTCGCCTACTTGTATTATATTACAACACCAACGATGGATCAACATCGGTAACTCAAAGTGAAATGGAGGTTGGACAATCTCGTTAGAGCAACGTTGGATCGACATCGGTAACCCACAGTGAAACGTTCGTTAATCCAACGAGAATCCAACATTTCACATCTGTTGTTCACTACATGTAGCTGTTATGTTAGAAAAGGTAATTTTTTTTACTCGTAGCACAGGTGGTCAAAACCCCCTTGCATAATAAAAGGATTTAAAATTAGCTGCTGAAAGCAGGATGTATGCCATCGTTGGATCAACGTTGGTTCAACGTTGGATGAACGTTGGTTATTATTCATGAATATTCATGAGTGGTTATCATTGACTGCAAAAAGCATTAATAATCATGTTATTTGATTGTTCAGAATGAATCCAATGTTATTATTTACTCATTATTTGAAATATATGTAAGTTATTTATCTACAAAAACATTCTAAAGGTTTGTTTCCATGATGTATTTGTGTAAATTCTTAAAACTTTATCCAAACATTCAACTTTATCGAAATACCAACCATCAAACAAATATTAACACAGAAGCTAGGTTATATAAAGCTGAGTGGATGATGTAGATGTAGTGAGTGTAGGAATAGGAATAGGACTATATGGATAGGAATAGGACTAGGAATAGGGTTAGGGTTAGTCTTAGGTAAAGGGAAAGCTAGGATAGGATGTTCTAGATATCACCAATAGGCGTGTCATATGAATATTAATTTAATTTTTTTAGTACGGTGAGACGTTGGTCCAATGTTGGACCAACGTTGGACCAACGTTGGATCAACGTTGGACCAACGTTGGAGAAATGTTGGTGAATTACGCTGGACCAACGTTGGATGCTTGTTGGAGACATTTTGGATGCTTGTTGGAGACATGTTGGATGCTTGTTGGATGAGTGTTGGAGACATGTTGGATGCTTGTTGGAAATATGGTGGATGCTTGTTGGACACATGTTGCTTTGACGTTGGATCAACGTTTGCGTACGCCCAACCAACGCTGCTCCAACGTTGGCGAATACAAAATACCAACCTTGGATCAACGTTGGAAAAGCGTTGGTCCAACGTTGACAAATGACAACTTTCCAACGATGGACCAACGTTGATCCAACGTTGGTATTTTGTTTTCGCCAACGTTGGAGCAGCGTTGTTTGGGCGTACGCAAGCAACGTTGGTCCAACGTTGCCGGACAACGTTGGACCAACGTTGCCGAAAAAATTGGACAACGTTGGTCCAACGTTGGACCAACGTTGGCTTGCTACCTGGGTAAGGCTGAACTTTAGTAACCAACCCAGGACAGTTACTTGATAAACTAATGGTTATAACTCCACCATGCTCGAAAGGTATACAAAATTACAAACGACTTAGTAAAACGCCTGTTATCATTCAAAAAGAGCCATTTAAACACAAGAGGGCGCTTTTCTTAAAAGGCATTGGTTTCAACCATTTTCATACAAAATTATGCATGTGGTGTTTTATTGGAATGATGATTAGATAGAGAGATCATCAACAACTATTCCAAAAATGATTTTGAAAATTTTTGAAAAAGTGCAAGCATTTTAAAAATATTTTGTTGAAAAAAAAAAATCATCTAATTATTTGGGCATTTGTCTGCGGAGCATTTGGCGGCGGAGCAAATGTCGGCGGAGCAAATGTCGCGGAGCAATTATCGGCGGAGCAAATGTCGCGGAGCAATTGTCGCAGCTTCGGAGCATTTGTCGGCGGAGCAAATGTCGGCGGAGCATTTGTCGGCGGAGCAATTGTCGGCGGAGCATTTGTCGGCGGAGCAAATATCGCGGAGCATTTGTCGAGGAGCATTTGTCGCATTTTTCGGAGCAAATGTCGGCGGAGCATATGTCGGCGGAGCATATGTCATGGAACCAGAATATTATAACATACTAATTTGTGCCTGAATTACATTGTATATATATACTATGATTTGTAGTATTTTAACTCGTTTTCATTCAGTTTACCCGTTGGGGATGGTTTGTATATACGTATTATATAAAAACCTATTTTCCATTGTACAGACTGTGATATATCACGCCCAGGTCTCAAAGGGTAAAATGATCAGTTCACATCTTCAACGGATAGGTACAACAACACTAAACAACAATGTATATTGAATATAATGAATATTATCTAGAAACAAACACAATTGTATATAATATGCGTTTAATATTGTTTATAGAAAGATGAAAACTGGCTGGATATGAGTCGTTGTTGACAAAATAAAATATGGAATTATGACCTAATATTAATGAAGAAATTCTACAAACAGAATTAAACGATAGCAAATCTTAAATGTACTTATATATAACCAAATTTGACGCAGGTCACAGTTCTGCAGAAGTACGAGAACGTCGGGGATGAAACAGCGGAGACTCGATACGTATTTCCCCTGGACGACAGGGCTGCAGTGTGCGGGTTCGAGGCCTACATCAACGGGAAGCACGTGGTGGGAGAAGTGAAGGAGAAAGAACAAGCCAAAAGGTCTTTCCAGAAGGCCGTGAAAGAAGGGCATGGGGCATACCTTATGGAACAAGAAGCAGCGGTGAGTAGATCAGGATCAGTAAAAAATGAAATAAAGTGAAACAAAACCAAACTGTTCATTAAGTAATTAGTAAAATGATTTTAATATGAGAAGTAAAGTCAAATCAATCAATGTAAGATAAAGAAAGTTATTCTGAAGTAAAGGTCTAATACAAAAGATGATGTTTATCAAATATAATGTGAAAGAGGGAAATCAGCACATAAGCGACCGCAGGACTGTTCATTAAGTAATTAGTAAAATGATTTTAATATGAGAAGTAAAGTCAAATCAATCAATGTAAGATAAAGAAAGTTATTCTGAAGTAAAGGTCTAATACAAAAGATGATGTTTATCAAATATAATGTGAAAGAGGGAAATCAGCACATAAGCGACCGCAGGACGACAGTAATGGAAAGGTAGGTAAAGTGAAGGAAAGTATGGTTAAGTACAGTCAGATGCAGCCTTTCAGCATTGGCTGTGTAAAGAGATGAGGAATATTTAAAGGAAGTTAAAAGATGGGTTAATAATGAGATTAAAGCGAAGGAGTCAGAAAGAAAAAAATACATTTGAGAATGGTGAATGGATGACGGAAAGTTTGACTACAGTAGCAAAAGTCTACATAAGGGGACAATTTTTTTTTTAAACAAAGAAATACATGAGGTGTTTTTTGCGTGTGCCCCACCCCCATAATAAGTTATATATTTCAACTTTCTGTCCATTAAGAATGTCTTTTCGATCACGGTGGGTAACCTACCTCCAAAGTCGTGCGTGGTCGTCCGTATCACGTACGTGACGGAACTGGTGGTCGAAGGAGAGCGCATCGCATTCAATCTCCTCGGCAGCGTGGCCCCATGGAAGAAGAAAGCCATCCTCGACTCGAAGTACGATGACCAAGGAGAAACGGTAGCCGGCGTCGTCGAAAATGATGCGGAGAGGTATGACATCATATCAATCGGGCATGTTTAGATTTTCCCCATCTTTTTTAAGGGACCTTTATTATTCGAAGACATCAATGTATCAATATTGATTTAACTTTCAAAATCAGTAGAACCTCTTTGATTACGTTATATTTTTTGGTCAGCATCTTTAAATTTGTAGTTGTTTATCAATAGTTCTTTAAAACATTTCGATAACTTTTTTTTTAATGTGTTGCCTTGTGACTGTACCACCTCTAGTTTCTGATTTATATGATGTCATCTTTGTCAACATGGAAGAAAATGTGCGTCATATCGTTATAATAGTGCTATCGACTAAACATAGAGAAGAAGAAATGCTTCACTTCGTACATATTTCGATGATGACTTTTGTATTCCCCCTAATCAGGAATGAGTCCTTCAGAGCCTCCATAACCATGCCGTGCCAAATCAGACGTGTGACTGCCCCACTCACTCAATCAATATAAGGGTAAGCGACGATTCAAAATTCAAGTGAACTTTTAACTACCTGTAACATAATGTCGAGGAGTACAATGATTCATCACTCCGAGAGAAATCACAGTTCCACGGTTGTACGCATATATATTCATCGTCAACAAATGCAAAAGCAAAGAACCTAAAACACGCCCTGAACTCAAGCCCAGGAAAAGCATAAGTCAACATTTAATTAGCGAGTTGATTATTGCAACTATACAGTTTAAAGCCTGGGAGTGAGTCAGTAGTATGAACATCCAACAACTTAAAAACGACAATGGATGACATTACTTACTAATGAAGTCTTATTTCTGCCAAAACATTTAAATGCTCGGAATGCTTTTCTTTGACATGTCTTTAAAGGGATCTAGTAACTTTGTTGACATGTGCAAAAAGCAATGAGTGGTTAATAAAATGTATATTTTTGTTATCTGATATGTCCACTAGACTGGTTTTGTGTGAACATTTCAAGTTAAATGGACTTTATATGGCCAAGTAAGGAGCAAAAATACAAAGTGACATTCACTAACTCATTGCACTCACATTGTACACGGTTCTGACGATCCATTGGATAATTTGACATCTGAAAACTTCAATCGTAAATATCTTTTTAACGAAAGGGAAATTTGAAAAACCGAAACCGGTCCCATGCTTTTTAGTTCAAAAGGAAACAACAAGGTATGAGGGAACCGCTATAATTCCAATTGGATTTGAGGATTTGGACAATGTTACTAAGTCCCTTTAACATGTTTAATGTTTTAAGAAATCCATCCAATCGATTTAGGAAAAATAACGCAAGGAATATAGATTCATATTTCATGATGTTTTAATCCAACTTTTGGTAACAAATGATAGAACAAAATAATGTAGATTCACATCACATACGTGTTTTTAATGCGACGTAAAAACCTGTCGTTTACAGGGGGTAAACAAGAGAGAAGTGGACGTGGCGATGTGCGACGGAGACCGACTCATTGACGGGTTCCAACTCCTGATCGACATGGAAAATGCCCATGGACCCAGGATCTGGCGGGAAAAACATCCAAACGATGAAAACAAACAGGTATGAAGTTAGAGAGGAACCTCTTTTTTTGGCCACAGGACTCCATCATGATCCATGAGATCAAATGTTGTATAGAGTAAATTCTTTGCGTGCGATACTATATTTAATTTTCAAGATCTTTAAACGTGATTAAATTGCAGACCTACAATGCATGTTATTTTATATATTTGTAGTTAATCTGTTAGGTATTTTGATCATATATCATGGGTTATGTGGGCAGGGTGTCGATCCTGGGGGGGGCAGGGGGGGCAGTCGCCCCCCCCCCCCCCCCAATGAAAATATTGGGGGGGCGAACATATCATTTCGCCCCCCAATAATTCCGAAAATGAGGAAGAACAAAATCGAGTGATATAATGTCAAAGAGGGGAAAGACTTTATCAATAAATAATCTTCAAAATAGCCGTTTTTTAGTTTGAAAAGGACCTCAAATCTCTTTTTTGCCGCGCGCTTCGCGCGCATACAGTTTCTCATATTGCAAGTTTCATTTGGGTTGCGGGAACTCACCTTTTGAAATGTGTTGGGCAGCGTAATTTCTCAAACGCACACCTCAAACGAAGTTTATTAAACTAAACCCTCATCTATAGATAGCACACCGTCACAGAAAATAAAATAATCTCGGTACATATGCGCTGAACGCAAATCAAATTGGAATATCATGTCCCCCCCACATTTGAAAAAGGAGCAGATTGCCCCTCCCTTTGTCATTATGTATGTTTGGTTCCATACCTATATACTTCATATTACGTGAAATTTCTGTCTCAGGTGTGCACCAAATCGCACAATTTCACGCCCAAAAATACAAAAGCTCCCTCCCAGCTAGCCACCTGACGTCGTGCCGATGTCATAAGTTGTTGGCCGGATGTCGGCTTATCGCGGTTGGCTCGAGGTTAAAATGTCCGCCAGCCCAACATCGTAACCACGTCATTTTGTGATACGTCAATTTCTGACAATGGCCCAACATCAACTCATGACATTGGACCAACATAACATTATGATGTGGGCGCGAGGTTAAAATGTCCGCTAGCCTAACATTGTCCCAACATCATTTTGTGATGTCGGGCAAATGTCAATTTCCGACAATGGCCCAACACCAAATCCTGACATAGGACAGATATCAAATTCTGATGTGGGCTCGACGTTAAAATGTCCGCCAGCCCAACATCGTCACCACGTCATTTTGTGATACGTCAATTTCTGACAATGGCCCAACATCAACTCATGACATTGGACCAACATAACATTATGATATGGGCGCGAGGTTAAAATGTCCACTAGCCCAACATTGTCACAACATCATTCTGTGATGTTGGCCCAATGTCAATTTCCGCCAATGGCCCAATATCAAATCCTGACGTTGGGCCAACATCAAATTCTGACGTTGGCCCGACATTACAATGTCCGCCAGCCCGACATTAGCCCAACGTTATTTTGTATTGTTGGCCCAACATCAAATCTTGACGTTCGCCCGACGTTTGATGCTGGACCAACATCAAAATTTGACAATGGCCCAATGTCATTAATATGACATCTCCAATAAGAGGTCGACCTAATATAGCGCCGATGTTGGGACTGGTATCAATTTAAGAGGTCGCTACCCAGCTAGCCACCTGACGTTGTGCCAACATTGGGCCAATGTAAAAAGTCGTTTTAAGACGACGTTGGGCCTACATTAAAAATCCGACGTCGCCGCGACGTAAAAATGTCCGCCAGCCCAACATCAGCGCGGCGTTTTTGTTTTTTTAATGCTGGCCAAACGTCATTTTGCGATTTCGACCCAACATCAATTATTCAGTCAGTGGTCAGTCATGGTTGTGAAATTGATGTCGGGACAATGTTAGTAATGAGACAAGAATAGGACATCTCAATTTTTACGTCAAACCGAAATCCTACGACGTCAGAATGGGCAGCAGTGAATCAAGTCGGCTAATAGTCATTAAGTTGATGTTGAGCCGATGTCAATGATCCGACATGAATATGACATCTCAATGATGACGTCAATGCGATATCGTGCCGATGTCAGAACTGACAGCAATGAAACAAGTCGGCAAATGATCATGAAAGTGATGTTGCGCCGATGTCAATAGTCGGACATGAATATGCCATCTCCAATATGACGTCGGGCTAATATCGCGCCGATGTCGGAAAAGATAGCAATTAAGGAGGTCGGTAAATGGTAGTAAAATTGATATCGGTCCGATGTTATTAATTAGACATGAATGTGATAAATATGTCAGGCTGATGTAAGAACTTGCAGCAATGAAACAACTCGGCAAATGGTCATTTAATTGATGTTGTGCCGAAGTCAATGATTAGACATGAATATGACATCTCAATGATGACGCCATAGCGATATCCTGCCGATGTCAGAACTGGCAGCAATGAAACAAGCCGGCAAATGGTCGCCAGTTCCGACATCGGTACAACATTGACCCAACGTCATATTTGAGCTGTCATATTTATGTATATTTAATAACATAAGCCCAACATCAATTTTGCAATCTTTGACTGACCTCTTAATTTGCTACCAGTTCCAACATCTGCGCGATATTAGCCCGACGTCATATTTGAGATCTCTTATTCATGTCGGATTAATGACATCGGCACAACATCAGTTTAATGACCATTTGCCGACTTGTTTAATTGCTGTCAGTTCTGACATCGGCAGGATATCGCTTTGGCGTCATCATATAGAGATGTCATATTGAGGTCCAATTAATAACATTGGCCAGACATCAATTTCACAACCATGTACCGACCTCTTAAATTGCTACCAGATACAACATCATCACAATATCGGACTGACGTCATAGTAGAGATGTCATATTTATGTAGGAGTAATGACATCCGCCCGACATCTATTTCAAAACATTTTACCCACCTTTAACATTTCGTAAAGTTCCGACATCTGTGCGGTATAGGCCCAAAGTCATATTTTGGATGTCATATTTAGGTCTAATTAATAACTGTGACCCGACATCAATTTCACAGCATTTTGCCGACCTCTTAAATTACTACCAGTTCCAACATCGGGGCGATAGAAGGCCGATTTTATATTTGAGATGTCATATTCATGTCGAATTATTGACATCGGCACAACATCCATTTAATGACTATTTAATGATTAGTTTCATTGGTGCCATTTATGACATCGGCAGGATATCGCTTTGGCGTCATAATTGAGATGTCATATGGATGTCCAATAAAACTCATTGGTCCGACATCAATGTTACAACCATTTACCGACCTCTTTAATTGCTACCAGTTCCAACATCGGCGCGAAATTATCCCGACGTCATATTGGAGATGACATATTCATGTCAGAATATTGACATCGGCTGAACATCGATTTCATTACTATTTGCCGACTCGTGTCATTGCTGCCAATTCTGACATCGGCGCGATATCGGCTTGACGGCATATTTGTGATGTCATATTGATGTCCAATTAATAACATCCGTCCGACATCAATTCCACATTCAACCATTTACCGACCTCTTAAAATGATATATTCCGACATCGGTACAACATTGGCCCAACGTCATATTTGAGATGTCATATTCATGTTGGTTTATTGACATCGGCCCAACATTAATATTACAACCCTCTATCAAGCTCTTAAATTGGTACCAGTTTCGGCATTGGTGCGATTTTAGCGCGACGTTTTATTTGAGACGTATTTTTTTCGCCAACTTAATGACATCGGCACGACATTAAACTACAACCATTTTCCGACTTATTTCATTTCCAAAACCTCCAACTTAAATTCGACGTTGGCGTAATGTTGGCGCGACGTCTGTTTGCCGACCGCGATCTTGCCGACGACCTGCCGACACCGGTCCGACATCAGTTAGCTAGCTGGGTACTTATATTTTTGTTAACTTGCTTTGAGAATCTATACTGAATTGAATTTCGTTTAATCGATTACAAACATTAGTAATTCAAAAGTTAAAAAAAAAGAAGTATTGCTATCGGGAAATTCATGATCGATTATAAGCGATCGTAAGTGAAATGAAAATTTTCGATTTTTGGAATTATTTATATAAAAAAATATACTTTTGTCATGTCCTTGCTGCTGTATATAATTTAGAAGGATATATAAGAATATAAATATAAAGCCATTGGCGGAAATTGACGTTGGACCAACATCACAGAATGATGTCGTGACAATGTTGGGCTAGCGGACATTTTAACCTCGAGCCGACATCATAATGTTATGTTGGTCCAATGTCATGAGTTGATATTGGGCCATTGTCGGAAATTGACGTTATGCCAATATCACAAAATGACGTAGTGACGATGTTGGGCTGGCGGACATTTTAACGTCGAGCCCACATCAGAATTTGATATCTGTCCTATGTCAGGATTCGGTGTTGGGCCATTGTCGGAAATTGACATTTGCCCGACATCACAAAATGATGTTGGGACAATGTTAGGCTGGCGGACATTTTAACGTCGGGCCGACGTCAAAACTTGATGTTCTCTCAACGTCAGGAATCGATGTTGGGCCTACGTTAGAACTGACATTGGGCCATTGTCAATAATTGATGTTGGGCCGAAATCGCTAAATGACGTTGGGCCAGCATTAAAAAAAGACGCCGAGCTGATGTTGGGCTGGCGGACATTTTAACGTCTCGGTGACGTCGCATGTCGCATGTTGGCCCAACGTCCCCTTACAACGAAAATGACATCGGCCCAACGATGGCACGACGTCAGGTGGCTAGCTGGGCTACTGTGGGAGGGGGACACTACCTCCCACACCCTCCCCCGCTCGGTCGCTTCGCTTCCTCGCAATGTCTCCCCTACACTTTTGAGAAATTGTTGACGCCCTTGCTTAGTTTCATGGGAGCCCAATGCCCTCGACTATATCGATGGCTCTATAGTATACATGATCACGTGGATCCATCTCATGCAAGGCTCAGTCTTTTCCTCGCTATGCCCTTTAAAAATACGTTATGAGTAGGTCACTATTTTATACAATTTTAACACCAATGCTAGGAGGAAATGTCTGAAATCTAAAAGCTTCCGGGGGCTCCGCCCCCTGGACCCCCATTATGTCAGGTCTTTGAGCCATCAAAACACTTTCAATGAGCGCATAATAAAACTTCCGGGCATGCCAAATGTGGGGGTTTTGGCTCTCTCAGTGGTCACTCTGGAAATTTTTTCAAATTTCGCCCCCCCCCCCCCCAATCTCAAAAACGGATCGACACCCCTGTCTGTGGGCACATGATCTATACAAAAAATGGAGGTAACCGTATAGTTATTTTCTAACAATGGTCAATACTATGACTACGCTTTTTTACATAACGTAACAATTTTGATCCCATTTGCCTACGAGAACCTGGTGGGTCCTGATTGCAAAATGTAATAGGGAACCGGTTAATCCATGATAATTCTCACGAACGCTTGATTTCAGGCATGCATGGTGGTCTTCTATCCCGAGTTTCCCGTCACGACCATTGATAACCCGGAAGTGGTCATCATGTTGGACCGTTCCACTTCGATGAAGGGGGAGCCGATGAGGGATGCCAAGAAACTTGTGCACATGATCCTCGAGAACCTGCCGCCTGGAAGCAGATACAACCTCATAATCTTTGGAAATGGTAATATTATGTGTGAGACTTACTTTGTCTGATTTCGGATGAATACAAAATCAAAATACACATATTGTTTCTAACCCACCCTTACGTTAATCAAAATAATCCACCACATTCTTTCATCAGAGCTGTCCCCTCATTTCAAACCGTCTTCACTCTTTCTGACTACGCCACGTTCAGCCATAATATTGCTCCTATGAATATGTATGTAACATCTTTAGTTGGTAGAGTGCCGGAATGGTAAGCCGGAAATCGCTGGTTTGCAGTATAGTATGACACATTTCCTTGTATTTAATAACATTGTGTTTCACTTTGCTCTCCACTTCTTGCATAGATTTCGAAGAGCGTTATCCGGAGAGCGTGCTCGCCACCGAGCAGAACATCCAGGAGACGGAATCCTTCCTCAAGAACGTCTCCTGGGAGCGAGGGGCCACCGAGGTGTGGCGCCCTCTACGAGCCATGGCGCTCATGTACTCTGACGACATCCGCCTCACGCGCAACGGCTTCCTGATCTCCGATGGCCATGTGACCAACGAGCAGGACACGCTCATGTCGGTGGCCACTAATCGTCACATCAACCGCCTATTTACATTTGGCGTCAGGTATGCCTCCTAACCCGGTCCCTACTAGCCCTCCACTCTCTTTCACTCTCGTTCTCTCTCTCTTGTCTCGTCCCAAAACTTGGTAGGTCTTTCATTTCACGTACTCAAATAGCTAAAGAATATAACCAAATTATACATAACCTAAAGAGTATTAAATTGTTTGCCATATTATATGATTTTGTATTACTCTGTATTCAATTATATTATATTCTAAAATGTTATGTTCATTTTTTTTTTACAAACGTAGCTCTGAGTCCAACCGCCATGTCCTTCGAACGCTCGCCGACACAGGAGGTGGCGCATATGAACACTTCGACCCCAGAAGCAAATCGACATGGGAAGCCAAGGTAATCAAGTGGAGTTGAAGCACAATCATTCAAACTTGTATCCATTCTTTCATTGGAGTGTTCATCTATAACTCAACTTGTAAATCTTTCCTTTACTTTGTTGTTTATAGGAAGTAACAAGGCAGACAAATTGTTAGTATAACAAATGCAGCGAGGTCATCCCTACAGCATGCATGTACTCACACAATGTATACCAACCTATATTGACAAATTACAATAAAGAGGTAAATAAGAGAGAAGAAACCAATGCACCAAACGATATGTATCAATATCAATAGATCTATCAAGCTCTACCATACTTGCCTCCTCCGTATACGTTCAGTTGACTAACCACTTTTTGTATGATAGAAAGACTGAAATGACAAAGCTTTTGATAAGTTTTATTTCCTTCATTATTTATTATATTTATACGATGACGTTTATATTTCCGCAATAGAGGTAAGAGCTTTTCGAAGAATAATTAGACTGTTAAAATAGCGCGGAGACACACTAAATATCAAATTTTCGTTTCTTTTTGCCATTCAGGTTTTTTTTCTTCTCCAGATTCAAGCGAATGAAACTGGGGAAAATGCCCCTCGTTGTCTGTCACTTTTATTATATTGAAGTTCTTTGTTTTCTCTGCTCTTCCTTTTATAATATGCTCAGATTCAAGCACAGGTCAGACGTTCCTGCCAGCCCGCTGCTACCTCCATCAAAGTAAACTGGATACCAGCAACCAGTGACAGCGAAAAGTCTGCCCTGACCCGGAAGCAGATTGTCCAAGCTCCGTCTCAGATTGCCTCCATTTTCACCGGATCACGCCTAGTGCTCTTTGGCATGGGGCCAGAAATATCGAAGGTACTATATAGTTACGTAATTAAAGGGATAGTTGAGTTTTGGTAAAGAGAGTACAGTTTTTGTCAAACTTAATTTTAGTAACAAAAACCTGCACCATTACATTAAAAACTAACAGTTATAACTCCACCATGCTCAAAAGGAATAAAACATTACAAACGACTAAGTGAAAAGCCTGTTATCATTAAAAAAGAGCCGTTAAAACTCAAAAGGGCACTCTCTCAAAACTCATTGTTTTCATCCATTTTAAATAAAATATTGTGCATGTGATGTTTTGTTGTAGTAGTGATTCGATAGAGGCATAATCAACAACTATTTAAAAACCTCTTTTGTAAATTTTTGAAAAGAGGATGCATTTTTTAAACATTTTTAACGGCTGGTTCAAAATTCTCTAATAATTTGGGGCCCCACATTTATTACAAATGGTTATGTTTATGGATATTTCGGCCATTTTTGAACCGATTTTGATCAAATAGAGTTTATCCTGTCATTAAAATATTATGCTCTTTCAAATTTGACACTCAGTTTTTCATTATCTCACAAAAAAATATTGTGTGTAGCGCCCTCTATACCAAAACTCAACTATCCCTTTAATATACTTCTTGTCAGATGTGACCTGTGATCTTTAATATTCATTAGTCGATGACAATCTACATTGTAACTTTTTCTTGAAATTAATACAAAGAGTGTCCAATGTCACTTGATTTAAATTGTACCTCTTTAGTAAAACTATGGGGTAGAGTGATGTTACATATCCATTATTTCTTAACTGAAGTTCAATTGATTCGATTGAGAGTGATAAGTGTGTTATGTTGGTTTATGATGAATTTAGTTAAACCAGTTTGTAGGTTGGCGCCTTTTGTATGTGATGCCACATTTTCCGATAATTGTTTCTTATTTGGGGAATATAATATATCAAAAACCAAAACAATATACATTTGGTGTCTACAAGGTTCTTAAACATGAGGAAAGAACACTTGACTTTATAGCACCCTTTCCTTTCTCAGCGAATGTGGTACCTACTGTTCTAAAAAAAATATATATAGGAAAGTAAATTTTCTGTAGATATTGAACTATTGGACCCTACTTCAACTGATTTATGACAAAGATACCGTTTTTTATAACCATATTTAATCTGATACTAGAAGTTTTTATGTTAACGCATAACGGTAAAGACATCAAATGCGTAAACACCTTACATGTACCGAACAGGGCCTTGTTTAATAAAGCTTTTCCAATTGTTGTAACTGGCCAATTATTGTAACTACCATGGCAACAGCTATAATCCTCAATGCTGATTGGATGATGCCATATTATCTACAATAAATGTACAATTACAACAATTGGACAAGTTTTATGAAACGAGGCCCAGAGACCATGATTTCCTGATTCAATACTATTTGCCCTTTTTATGATTATGCACTCTAATCTCAGAGATCATGAAGATAATGTAACTATGTATTTGTCATCAGGTTCAACTCGACGCGGACATTGAAGGGCGAGACATATCACTGAACGTAACTGCGGACAAGTCACCGGCATCGCAAGGAATGGTAAGAATACTGGCATAACAAACCTTCAAATACACATGTATAGTCAAATTGGACCATGGTTTGTTTAATATTGTTATTATATCGTTATTGTCTGTTTCCCATGTTTTTGTTTCTACTTTTGTGGGGTATGTTGTGTATATTTTTGCGTACAATCTCTAAACTTTAATTTATATAATTTACTTCTCAAATTCATAATACTAATATTAAAAATTCAACTAATATATATTCTTCCCCTTCAAACATCATTTTAAAATTTGACAAAATGATCAACAGATTGGATCACATTTTATAATTTTCCTGGTCATCTAATACATTTTTGTATATAGTTGTTACATCCGTCTTGCAACGCGAGGAATGTCGTTATTTAAAATGCTACTAATATAACTACATTCTCACAATGAAACATAATTCTAAATTTCACATAATTGTTAACACATTCGACTATGTTGCATTATGTGTATCTGGTATAGTTGTTACATCGTCTTGCAACGCGAGGAATGGTCCGGGATTGGGAGATTGGATCCGTGCACGCCAACAGGCTAGAAAACGACGCCATGATGGATGACGTCAGACGCCTGCTCATCCAATTAGGAATCGAGTACAACATTGTTTCCCCGCTGACAAGCTTTGTGGCGGTGGAGAAGCGGGATGAGGTAATTAAAGCCCTCCGCACACAAAGCCGACTCGACCCGATCCGACTGGTTTTCAGTCAGGCTAGAGTCGTTTTCACTCAGTAGTATCCGATTCAACATGATGAATCGGCCTCGAATGATTTCCGACTGGCTCTTGACCTGCAAAACAGGAGTCCTGAGGCAACGTATACTGAGCTGAACCGACTGAAAACCAGTCGGATCTGGTCGAGTCGGCTCTCATAACACTCCCATATTTTATATCATCTTGAAAAGCACGTACTATATCATATCCTTTCTAATGGTATGACACTAAGAGCAGCTTTGTTTGGAATTGTGTCTTTTCCCATTCAATCATGATAAACAGGATAATGTACATTTCCAAATCTCTCCATATCAGTCAGGTTGATTTATGTACAAGCAATTCATCGTATTATGTCATTATACTAGCTACATTATTGCATTCCAACAATAGCATATTGTAGTATGTTATATTACACATAACACTTAATTAATAAGGGGTGTTCGTCAGTTGATAAATAGCAGTCTGTTTCATACAGCTTTGGAATGCTCAACAGTAAGTAAGTAACCGACTGAATTTCACTCGATATTCATTTACAAGACTATACACACATTCAAAAGGGAGAAAGTAAAGCATGGATCTACTCAGATCTGTACAATCTTTACCGAGTATCATTATGTACTTTTACATGACTCTTTAATATTGCAATATAATGAATGAGACAATTTGTGAGTTTCATAAAAACTTGTCCGATTGTTGTAAATGTCTAATTATTGTAACTACCATGTCTACAGCAAATCAGCAAGGATCATTAAGCTGTTGTCATGGTAGTTACAATAATCCATCAATAACCGTCATTCTTGCTGTCATCGTTATCCCTCTATCAAAACAGAACGAGACGGGCAATGAGGAGCCGTCCGTAGAAGACCTACTGGAAGAAATCTCGCCAAGACGAGATTGTGACGCGACAACATCAGCACTTGATCAGTCATGGCAGTCACAACAGGCGTCGACAGGCATTGAATCGGTACAAGGCAGTATAGCGTATAACAATTGGGATGGAGCACAGGGGAGG
>JBAMJV010007322.1:0-42500 GCA_037951105.1 Echinarachnius parma | reverse complement strand
TTCAAACCCGAAATATTCATTAAAATATGACGCGTTCATGTATAAATCAAAGTGATCCATGAACCTTATGATATTTTCTTTCTAAAAGCGATTATTGTAATACAAAATATTCTTCTTCCTAATTGTAAGTGCTGGTTTCATAGAGAAGGAACACTGTCACTGTTTACTTCATAATGAAGGATTGTATCACCTACAGCCAATTGATTGTAACCGCAATTGAGCATATTGTTAATTGATTGATTTCTCATTAAATCATTACCAGCCCCATAAAAAGGGAGGCATTTGAAACTAATCAAAGCCCATTTTATTCTTCTGATACCATAAGCGAAACAACAAGGGACAGGAGAAATGTAAAAGCTCTATTTACCTTTCGCTGAACTTTACCAAATTAATCTATTAGTTAAATCTAAGTTACCCCAAAAAGAAGATGGACACATATCATACAACTATATATATTTAGAGATATGATATACCAAGAGAGAGGGAGAGAGAGAGAGGGGAGGGTGGTGGCTGATTAATTGTATAGTAGGTCATTACCAAACATTACGTGCAAAAAAATATTACTTGCATTATATAGATTTAATCACAACTCAATTGACACGCATGTATTAAAGATAGCACTATTCTTGAGCAGGGATTTTCATTGAATATGTTTATGTTCTGTAAAACATTCCATGAACCACACACATCTCTAGTATATCAACTGGTGAAAAGATACTCCTAATGCAATTAAAACAATCGCTTTGGCTCAATTACTTTCTATTGTGAATCTATGTATTATGGATTATTTTAATTTCTGTAACCAAGTTTTAAAAATTACAATGTTACATTACAAATCTGATTGAATCACTTTGATTGTGCTTAACTAATTAATGTTAATATGTGGTTCGTGAACATCGAGAACCAACACGAAATACGCACATCCAAGAATAATAAAATGATAGTAACGATCTTCTTTTATTCTATGATCTAAATGTTAATATAGTTCCACTAAATGTTTTGTCAAGCCCCGATTTTCTAAGACCAGCAAGTAAATTGTATTTTCCTTCATGGAAACAATAATAACGACCATGGGCGTCGATACTTACGTAATACCCATTCATCAGGGGGGGATGGATGAATGGATCATCCCCCCCTGATCAATGGGTATCAATGACAGATCGACGCCCGTGATAACGACTATTGAGTTTGTTTTTGCTAGTGAGGACAATAGCTTGAGTAACCATGAGAATTATCCACATTTATGATTAAATATAACATCTTTATTGTATCCTCTTCGTTTGTGTTTTTCTCTCGGTTTTCTACACAGATGTGAAGGCATTGTTGAAGATAGCCAGCTGTTACAAAAAATGGAACAGGAGGTGCAAACTGTCAGCGAGGGTGCCCATCTCACAAGCAAAGACGATAGACATGACGTCCATCTTTCAGACGATAGACATGACGTCCATCTTTCAGACGAAGAGGTTGCTGTTGGGGATATTATAGTACCCACATTAGAAGAGGCACTTGAGTGTGCCCCCCCCTCTCCCGAAGAAATGGTGATGCGACCCCTGATGAAAGAAGCTAGAGCCGAAAGAATTTTCATGTCATCGTCATGCGCATCAGCAGTCACGGAAGAAAGATATGAATACGCTATGGCGGAAGTATCCCCCGTAAGGCTTGAGGCACGACGGCTTCCATCTCCGGTGGAGTACACACGAGCCTTGTCACCCGTGATGCAAGAAGCTAGAGCCGATAGGGTTGAAAGTGTTGCCATGGATATGTACTGCTCATCGGCCCGACGGATCCCATCTTCGGTCATGTTGATGGAAGAACGCGCCGTTTCTCCGGTGATGTTAAAAGCCTTAGAGAAGGTCGACAAAATGCAAGCTCTATCGCCTGTTTTGATGAGACTATTGTCTCCTGAGGTAATGGAAGTACAGGCACCCACTGTAATAGAAGTTAGGGAAGAGCGACGTGCATACGCAGTTGCGGATGTCGATGAAGTGGTAGAAGTCCTGAAGTTGCGGGAACTGTCTCCTGTGCAGCCCGACGCGCTGGCAGCTCCCCCTGCTCTCCTGGAAGAAGACGTTGCCTCGAGTACACCTGAAAAGCTCTCTTACCCAGAAGCTCACCACGTAGATGTTAAATTTCAATTCCCCAGATTTCGACAAGTGAGGACCGTCATAAAGTCTAGATCGGCTCCCTCATCCCGATTAGCAGCTGAAGATGTCGGACCACTTCCCGTCAAGGATAAAGGTCCCGTCACAGCTGTTCGACCAGACTCTCCCGTCATACTTGGATTCGGGTGTCCTTACCGGATCTTCATGTCAGACATGCTTCAGCAGCAGGCTGATCAGGATGAGGAGAGAGAAGCGGAAGAGAAACAGGGCCTTCATTTGAGGAAAGGATCCATTGACGATGCCATCATGACAGAGTACATGGACTGTGCTGGGTCAGCGGAAAGAAGACTAGTGCGGCGATTCATCAAAATAGCTTGTGAGGTATGTAACATGACAAATATGTGATTATTACCGAAAGGCAACCTTTTTTTTGTACAATTCACTCTTTTGTCATGTGTGTACTTTCACTGTAATCACTTGTAAGCTAGATTAATATTGTTAACTTAGCAAAATTATTTTAACAAATAACTATTAAATGATCACACTTTCGCCTAATAATCAATCTATCAATCAAGTCTAGATATTATTAGATGGTTCATGTTCGGTTGAATTGTAGTCGTTAATCATCAATATGAAACTATTGTATTGATTTGTTTGGTAATGAGTAACGTAGAAGCCTTACTTAATGTACCTTACATCCTTACCTTAAAGGGTGATGACGGTTGGTGGACGTGGGCCATAGCTGACATTGCCAAGGAGTTTGACGTCGACTGTGGAGACCTTCTTACCGCCTTGATACAACCACAGAAGTGCATGGATATGGATGCGTCACTCGCTGCAAAATGTAAGAAAACGTATTTAGTGGTGTACTATATGTGTGTGTGTGTGTGTGTGTGTGTGTGTGTGTAGTGAATCTATTTTGATCACATGACATATTTGTATAGGAATCAATTGTCAAACGTCTGAAAACACACTCATCAAGTGATGACACACGTTTATGCACTTCAAAAAAATACATAAATATGTATATAATAATAATAATAAAAATATTAAAATAAAGAAAATAAATGAGAAGAATGAAATAATATTTAGTTTTTGGCGAATATATTCAAATTGAATGAACCGCCAATAAACATCAAACAACAACAACAAAACCCATAACGTCCTTGGTTCATGCATAGAAACATAATTTGAATAGGATTTGTGCTGCTTCAAAGACACCCTTGCGTGTGTGTTATCCCGTCGTGAGTGTATTGTATTTTGTCTGGCATATTTTGAAATACTCATTAACAATGTACATAATTAAATATTTTAACTAACGGTCTTTTTGTATTGTCGGGTCTCATAATACATTCAACGTGCTGATATCATGCTTATACACACACTGACATGTGTATGCAAACATCATTTCATATATCCATTAATTAAATTTGTTTTTGTTTTCATAATTGCATTCAGTCTGATAGTACCATCTGATAGGGACAAACCACATCACAATTGAATGTTGGTATCGTTTTTTGAATTTTGTTATTTTTCATTAATCACTTTGATGACATTTATTCTGGTGACATTCAGGGATGATGCTGCTGGACACCATCGACCAAATCGTATCCGCTGCCATCGTCATTTGCGTCGTCAGAACCATTCGTTCGGCCGAGGGCTACCGGGTGTCCGCCGACAACGATCCCGATGTCGTAGAGCTGGTGCTACCACAGGCAAGTGCGTGGATGGAGCATTGTCTCCCGAGTGACGTTATCCTGTTGGGAATCGAGTGCTTCGGGGAAAAGGTCGCCTGGCAGGCAGAAACCATTGCGAAGATCTTGCCTACAGAGGGGGTTGTCAGGTCTATCTTGGAATCTTCTGAAACGCAGCAGTAAAACAAACAAATATTTCCATGCCAGTGGTGAAAATTCGATGTCAGAATTCACAGTATGTTCTATTTGTTCAACATATCATTGAAAGTGTTTACCCATTATGATGATGACCTCATGAGAGAATGTTAAAGATTGCACATTTTGTAATAAAGCTCGACTTGCAGAATTATTACATGCATGCCAAATATGAAAGTGATTTTCTAATATATAGTAAATACATTGACGACGGGGCACTTTTTCACTCGTGCCTGAAAACGCAGAAATATGTTGGGCTGCAGGGTGAAGGGACTGACTAACGTTGCTGTTTTGCACAACCCGGACTAAAATAGGTAAATGAATATATGGATCATCCCTAAGAAATATAATTATAAACATGGCTTCTTTTTTTGTTTAAGTATAAATGTTATGTATCCTAGATACTAATCACATACAAAAAATCGATAAAAACATTATAAAAATTGTCGATGGTTAGTAATTAATTTTGGAGAATATCATTAATATTTTTGATTAATAGCCAACATGAAATAACACTTTAACTTTCGCAAAATGTATTTTACTAAAATGGATCTACACATCAGAGGCGGGAGTCCCTATATATGTGAGAAAAGCATCATAAGCAGTGCGTCTTTAATATGTTGATGCATTGTATTGACTACTTTGGTTGGGTGTCTGTTATTCCCACATGTAGTTATGATTACTTCAGTTTATAAGTGAACTGAAAAAGAAGATAATGGTATCATGTAGTAAGTCTTTGTACAAACATGCACAAAATAAGCCCACGAAATGTTTGCACTAATTTGTTAAGAATTAGTATATTATGAAGAAGAAAAAAAAAATAGTGTTTATTTATGAATAAAAGTTTTTTTTTGTCTTGATTGCTTTGTTATTATTATATTATAATTAAGTGTTGTGAGAGAATAATTTTGACTGTAAGAGGCCCACTTCCACATAAATGGCGGGAGTCCCTATGTGAGAGGTGGGCTTTGTCATTGAAATAAGGATAATGTTTATATTTCTGTATATAAAAGTAATAGTTATATGGTTCGAAAAAGGAAAAAAACATATCGCGATACTTTTAGCGGTGCCATAGCAATTGTTTGTTGATGATTTATACAAATCGAAAAGTAATTGGCAACAATAATCACATTTGACTGATTGCCACCAAACAACAACAACAACAACAACGTTTTAGAGAGCGCCCTCAGGATTTGTACTTAGTCGTTTGTAATGTTGTATACCTTTTGAGCATGGTGGAGTAATAACTGATAGGTTGTAATGTTATAGTGCATGTTTTGGTTCCTAAAATACGGTTTGATCAAAACATTATTGTACTTTCCCTTTAAATTGTCACAACCTTTCATCATCATAATTCGGTTCCTATATAGGTTAGCTTTTAAATCGTATTTGCTTTCATATCTGACAATTTTCTCTCAACTTTAGAATGTTGGCTTGCAAATGGTGGACAGTAGTATCTTAACATGATTTGTGTAAATTCTTAAAACGTTGACTTAATTATAGACCAGGATAGGCTCTATTAAAATACATCTGAAATACACAAATTCACGTAAACAATGTTTTGATTTTTGTATTGGTTTCTTGTCAATTTGAGGGTGCTGATTCCATACCAGCTATGTTTAATTTCTAAAAAGTTGACTTAATTATAGACCAGTGGGGTGTTTCACAAAGATCCTAAGTTGAACTTAACTCTAAGTTGGACTAAACTATGGAAAGCCAATTGTAGCCTTGGAATTAAATATATTAAAAGGCAAAATTCAAGTATTTTTAGACTTTTCATAAATTTTACATAAAAAACATGAAATGCCCTTAATAATAGAAAATATTAATAATTTTCAACATTGTATGCCTTTAAAGGATCTTTTACAAAAGTGTTTAAAAGAAACCAATGGCTTTGTATAGTCTCTAAGTCCAACTTAGAGTTAAGTTCAACTTAGGATCTTTGTTAAACACCCCTAGCTGGCTCCATACAAAAATCAAAACCTCACATAAACAATGTTTTTATTTATCTATCGGTTTCTTGTCAATTCGAGTGTGCTGATTCCAAACCAGGTGTGTTTAATTTTAAAAAGTTGACAAGGTAGACAATAGGCTCCTTAAAAATACATCTGAACCAAAACAATGTTTGTTGTTGTACTGGTTTCGTGTATATTCGAGGGTGCTGATTCCAAACCAGACGGGTGCCAGTCTTGACATCTTGAGCTTTTTTTGTACAAATGTAAAATATTCTTGTTAACGCTCTTCGTTCATGACATTCATGCACCATCATCTGCTATCTTTAATTTCATAATTAATAAATGTTTGGTAAAAAAAAAATGAACACGTAAGCTTTGTATTTTTAAATTGAATTATATTTGAATGTTTATTTATGTATAACGATATTTTCCGTATACAATGGTGTATAAACTTTTATAACGTAACGTATATTAATCGTGTCAAAAATTACACTGATATTCGTTTATATTGTACCAAATCTTACCACTGTATAAGTAATTTGAATCAACTACTGTATTGTTTAAATGAAAACGACATTCACATTTTTCGGTGAAGTCATTTGCGCATCTTAACAACCAACAAAGGTTGCTTATTTCCATGGTGAGTTATTACATTACATGACTTTCGACAGCACTACTAATGAAACCTTTTAAATATATTTTGTGAAATCATAAATGTACAATGGAAATCACACATTATATAGGGAAAATATCACTAATGAATCCTCAATGCATGTTTTGTTATACTGCCCTGCAGTTAGACATTTTTGGAAACGAATAAAAAGGTTGATATATAAATGCACTAGTTAACTTGTGACAATAAACGAAAAGTTGTTACTAAACCCCTCAAAAAAAGTTCGGAAACTCAACTTTGATCGAATATATCACTCTTATTGTCAAATTGTTTTTTTTTATATTTTAGTGTCATTGCAATGCATGATGATTTCCCTTTAAAATGGTACATTATTTGTCATTTATTTCAAATCAGGGAATACGCAGTGCGTTTCAGAATGGAGGAAGGTCAGAAGTCAAATGTCGCAAAATGGGCCGAAAGTATTCAATTGGGAAATTTGACTCTTGTGTCGTATTTTTTAAGGTTCAAGTTGTATCGAAGATTGTAGCGTGTTCAAAGGATTTAAACTTATCAAATTTGGTATCATTTTAAAGCCCATGTGTCTATCTTTTCAATACAATTATGTCCGTAACAATTTTATTAACAGGTAAAGTATGGTACAGCTGAATACGGTATGGGGAGGGCCGAAAGTGAAATGTTGCAAAATGCATTTCATTTTGTGAAATTGAAGGCGTTGCATGGAAAAACGACTATTGGAGGAGATGTTTTGGGGTTTACATTGCATAATCATCAGTAAATTTAACATAATGTGAAAGCGCGTTTATTTTTCCTTAAAATCATGTCTCACCTGTAATAATTATACTATTGGGGTGTGTGCAGTAAAACCGGATATGGGGTCTATTAATGCTATGAATTTAAGACCGTGGCTTCTTGTTTCAAGATTCCGGTAAGATATTGTTGTATTAATCATAACTCTATCATCATTCCGTGTTTCACTATCGGAAAGCTCGTTAATTTATCTTTAATATGATATCTCATTTGCAATGAGTATGCGGAATGTGAGTGTGCAGTACAGGAAACTTGATGTATTGAAAATGCATCAAATTTCTCTAAACCTACGCAAACTGGCCAGAACTGGCATATTAGCGCCCTCTTTGACCGTGTAGGTATGCCCTTATTACCACGTATGAAATGGTAGAAGTTCGACATTGCAACGTGTCATTTTGAGTCCCATACATTTAGAGGTACTACACACACCTAAATCACATAACCACTATGAATGGGGCATTATTTTTTTGGCAAATTAACACGCTTCAACATGATTATGTAAAGTAAAGTACTAAAATATCCCCACAAAAAGTCATTTTTGGATGCAACGCCTTCAATTTCACACAATCAAATGCATTTTGTTTACATTTTGATGTCGATCTTCCCCAATATTCACCTTTATTGTGCCTACCCGGCTTTCATAATCATTCAAAGTGAGGTGTCATTGGAAAGATAATTAAGCAGGCTTTTTTCTGATACCGTATTCAACAGCATCTCTTCATTGTCAAGATATTCATCGTCGAAAAAATTTGAACTTGAGAAAGACCGTGATATGGGTGTCAGACCTTCCAACTGAAGTTTTTTGGCGCCATTTGTGACATTTCACTTCTGACATTCCCCCATTCTCAAATATACTGCGCATACCTCGTGCTCGTGATGCTCACGAATTTGGTATCATTTTAGTGATACCAAATATAACCATTATGATTTCATAAGAACATAGATATACTCGGATCAAACTTGAGTTTCCGAACTTTTTTTGAGGGGTTTAGTAGGCAGTGGTAGGAATCGAGTCCGGACTCGGACTCGAGACCGTATTTCTCGGGACTCGAACTCGGACTCGGACTCGAGCCAAAAAGACTCGGTCTCGGACTCGGACTCGACCAATGGGAAAATTAAACCTGCACAATTTTCACCCCGGACGTCCCTTAAAGGGCCCGTTACACATTCACGGTGCCAACACGGATGACCACGGATTGACGGTCCGGGGTACTCCCAGTTGGGTCCGGGATGCTCCGTGTTGCCTCCGGCGTCCTCCGTGTTGCCTCCGGCGTCATCCTTGGGCGCAGCAGGGAAAATTAAACCTGCTTAATTTTCACCGGGAGCTCCGTGTTGAGACCGGCCAAAATTCTATTGTTCAGCTCATCCGTGTTGACTCCGTGTTGCTTCCTTGCTTATCCGTATATACACCGTGTTCGTACCGTACTTATCCGTGTTGGCACCGTACTTGGACCGTACTGACACCGGACCTCGATCCGTGTTGGCACCTTGAATGTGTAACGGGCCCTTAAACAACGCCAAATGTATGAGGTGAATTCCAGGTAGCGATTATTTTCACTAAAAACAGGTGTATGAATAAACATTGTATTCGGTTCGTCAGGCAAGGACCATACATGATTCAGAATAATTTAGCGAACACGGCCCTAATAAGCCTTTAGGCCTATACAGTGATCATCTGTGAATACATGTGCTACCTTTATGAAAAGGATGTAATGTCATAAACTCCTCTGCTGGATATATTTGTTGATTACATTTCATTCTTTTAAGTAAAAATCCTCAAGAAAGTTGTCACAGTCAACCTGCCCGAGCAGTAGCTTTTGTGTACAGGTTAATGTTGAACAAAAGGTTTTGGTTAATAAAAAAAGATTTTAGACTTCAAAAAAATCTAATTTGCATGTGAATGATATGATTTGCGGCATTTGTATCTCTAGAATACTTGACTAAAAATGCGTTTAGTGCAATAAAGTAGCAAGGGTAGTTTTGTTACTTGATGAACATCACAAACAAAGATTAAAACAACGGAAAATCGATGAGATGAAGAAAGGTTTTTTTGTTTTTTGTATCTTATTGTCATACTCTTGTCCAGACGACGGAAGAAAAGTGAATTCAGACTTGAACAATTTCTGTGATGATACCTTTCAAATGAAAACGTGAATTGAGCATACCAGAAATAAACGACCACTTTCTAATTATTGTCTAAGGATTATAGTCAATTGGCTACGTTTACAAGATTTGTAATAATACATTATTGAACCCTTATTTGACGGGAAACTGAAATGCTGCTTGTGACAAATCTCAAGATTTGCATCCAATTGCATGCAATCCAGGGGCGTAAATCCCGGGGGATGGGGGGATGCATCCCCCCGCTCTTGAAGGAGGGGGGGGGGGGTGGCCTGTACAAATCATCCCCCCTGAGATTCAAAACATTTTTTTTTTAATGTATAAGTGTATAGCCTACACGTATATACAGTATGCCACGATCATTTAAAGTAGTTGTGCGAACAGCGAACAAGCGCTTCATAAACTTCAGAATCGTTTTTCGTTATTTTGCAAGGTATTATTATAGCCCAGACGTAAAATGCGCCAGCGTGCGAGCGCTTAAAAAGTTCAATCATGTACAGTAGATGAAGACTGAAGGTCCAGTCCAGGCGTGTTCCAGACTAACAGTGGCCGTTTGTCTCTTCTCTAGTTTTCAGTTATTTCAAGGTAAACTTGTACACATTCTTATTATTTTGATATTTCATCTTGTAACTATATTTGCCTTTATACTTTATTTTGGTGGCACTCGAATTATTTTTTGACGGGGGTGTGCCGCACGGAACTCTGAAATGGGGGTCTTAAGAGCTGACTACAAGCAAAACATATAGGGTCTTTTGAGCTACAAAACGCGTTTTTGCCCCCCCCCCCCCAACCAACAACAACAAAAAGTAAAAGAAAAAGAAGAAAAGTGGGGGGGGGGAATAAAATGTATCAGCTAAGAAGACTTGTTAAAGGGATAGTTGAGTTTTGGTAGAGAGGGCGCTACACAAAATATTTTTTTTGGTGAGATAATGAAAAACTGAGTGTCAAATTTGAAAGAGCATACAATTTTAATGGCAGAATAAACTTTATTTGATCAAAATCGGTTCAAAAACGGCTGAAATATCCATAAACATAACCATTTGTAATACTTGTGGGGCCCCACAAGTATTCAATAATTTTGAACCAGCCGTTAAAATTTGTTTTAAAAAATGCTGCCTCCTTTCAAAAATTTTCAAAAGAGGTTTTTAGATAGTTGTTGATTATCTAATCACTATTTCAACAAAACATCACATGCACAATATTTTATTTAAAATGGTTTAAACAAATGCATTTTTTGAAAGTGCCCTCTTTAGTTTAAACAGCTCTTTTTGAATGATAACAGGCTTTTTACTTAGTCGTTTGTAATTTGTTTATTCCTTTTGAGCATGGTGGAGTTATAACTATTACCCAGCTAGCCACCTGACGTCGTGCCATCGTTGGGCCGATGTCATTTTCGTTGTAAGGGGACGTTGGGCCAACATGCGACATGCGACGTCACCGAGACGTTAAAATGTCCGCCAGCCCAACATCAGCTCGGCGTCTTTTTTTAATGCTGGCCCAACGTCATTTAGCGATTTCGGCCCAACATCAATTATTGACAATGGCCCAATGTCAGTTCTAACGTAGGCCCAACATCGATTCCTGACGTTGAGAGAACATCAAGTTTTGACGTCGGCCCGACGTTAAAATGTCCGCCAGCCTAACATTGTCCCAACATCATTTTGTGATGTCGGGCAAATGTCGATTTCCGACAATGGCCCAACACCAAATCCTGACATAGGACAGATATCAAATTCTGATGTGGGCTCGACGTTAAAATGTCCGCCAGCCCAACATCGTCACTACGTCATTTTGTGATATTGGCATAACGTCAATTTCCAACAATGGCCCAACATCAACTCATGACATTGGACCAACATAACATTATGATGTCGGCTCGAGGTTAAAATGTCCGCTAGCCCAACATTGTCACGACATCATTCTGTGATGTTGGTCCAACGTCAATTTCCGCCAATGGCCCAATATCAAATCCTGACGTTGGGCCAACATCAAATTCTGACGTTGGCCCGACATTAAAATGTCCGCCAGCCCGACATTAGCCCAACGTTATTTTTTATTGTTGGCCCAACATCAAATCTTGACGTTGGCCCAACATCAAATCTTGACGTTCGCCCGACGTTTGAATGTCCGCTAACCCAACATTGGCCCAACGTCATTTTCTGATGCTGGACCAACATCAAAATTTGACAATGGCCCAATGTCAAATGGCCAACGTAGGACCAACATCAAAAACGTAAAAAGAAATTAGAAAACATGCATAGATTCCACGTCCGATCCATGCATTTTGTTTAACCTTTACACACATTCATTCATAAATCATAATTCTATAAATATCCTATTCCTATACCTATTGCCTACTCCTAAACCTATCATCCTATCGTCCTACAAACATAGTTTGCAATCGGTATACTATATATACACCTCTTCTTAGCATGTATGTTTTGTAATAGTTAGTATTTGAAGAGCGTTGAATTTGAAATAATCCACCTTCAAATCATATTCATAACACTATTTAAGGTGTTATTTATATTCTTATATATCCTTCTAAATTATATACAGCAGCAAGGACATGACAAAAGTATATTTTGTAATATAAATAATTCCAAAAATCGAAAATTTTCATTTCACTTACGATCGCTTATAATCGATCATGAATTTTCCGATAGCAATACTTTTTTTTTTTTAACTTTTGAATTACTAATGTTTGTAATCGATTAAACGAAATTCAATTCAGTATAGATTCTCAAAGCAAGTTAACAAAAATATAAGTACCCAGCTAGCTAACTGACGTCGGGCCGGACGTCGGCAGGTCTTCGGCAAGATCCCGGTCGGCAAACAGACGTCGCGCCAACATTACGCCAACGTCGAATTTAAGTTGGAGGTTTTGGAAATGAAATAAGTCGGAAAATGGTTGTAGTTGAATATCGTGCCGATGTCATTAAGTTGACGAAAAAAATACGTCTCAAATAAAACGTCGCGCTAAAATCGCACCAATGCCGAAACTGGTACCAATTTAAGAGCTTGATACAGGGTTGTAATATTAATGTTGGGCCGATGTCAATAAACCAACATGAATATGACATCTCAAATATGACGTTGGGCCAATGTTGTACCGATGTCGGAATATATCATTTTAAGAGGTCGGTAAATGGTTGAATGTGGAATTGATGTCGGACGGATGTTATTAATTGGACATCAATATGACATCACAAATATGACGTCAAGCCGATATCGCGCCGATGTCAGAATTGGCAGCAATGACACGAGTCGGCAAATAGTCATGAAATCGATGTTCAGCCGATGTCAATATTCTGCCATGAATATGTCATCTCCAATATGACATCGGGATAATTTCGCGCCGATGTTGGAACTGGTAGCAATTAAAGAGGTCGGTAAATGGTTGTAACATTGATGTCGGACCAATGAGTTTTATTGGACATCCATATGACATCTCAATTATGACGCCAAAGCGATATCCTGCCGATGTCATAAATGGCACCAATGAAACTAATCATTAAATAGTCATTAAATGGATGTTGTGCCGTTGTCAATAATTCGACATGAATATGACATCTCAAATATAAAATCGGCCTTCTATCGCCCCGATGTTGGAACTGGTAGTAATTTAAGAGGTCAGTAAAATGCTGTGAAATTGATGTCGGGTCACAGTTATTAATTAGACATAAATATGACATCCAAAATATGACTTTGGGCCTATACCGCACAGATGTCGGAACTTTACGAAATTTTAAAGGTGGGTAAAAGGTTGTGAAATAGATGTCGGGCGGATGTCATTACTCCTACATAAATATGACATCTCTACTATGACGTCAGTCCGATATTGTGATGATGTTGTATCTGGTAGCAATTTAAGAGGTAGGTACATGGTTGTGAAATTGATGTCTGCCAATGTTATTAATTGGACCTCAATATGACATCTCTATATGATGACGCCAAAGCGATATCCTGCCGATGTCAGAACTGACAGCAATTAAACAAGTCGGCAAATGGTCATTAAACTGATGTTGTGCCGATGTCATTAATCCGACATGAATAAGAGATCTCAAATATGACGTTGGATCAATGTTGTACCGATGTCGGAACTGGCGACCATTTGCCGGCTTGTTTCATTGCTGCCAGTTCTGACATCGGCAGGATATCGCTATGGCGTCATCATTGAGATGTCATATTCATGTCTAATCATTGACTTCGGCACAACATCAATTAAATGACCATTTGCCGAGTTGTTTCATTGCTGCAAGTTCTTACATCAGCCTGACATATTTATCACATTCATGTCTAATTAATAACATCGGACCGATATCAATTTTACTACCATTTACCGACCTCCTTAATTGCTATCTTTTCCGACATCGGCGCGATATTAGCCCGACGTCATATTGGAGATGGCATATTCATGTCCGACTATTGACATCGGCGCAACATCACTTTTATGATCATTTGCCGACTTGTTTCATTGCTGTCAGTTCTGACATCGGCAGGATATCGCATTGACGTCATCATTGAGATGTCATATTCATGTCGGATCATTGACATCGGCTCAACATCAACTTAATGACTATTAACCGACTTGATTCACTGCTGCCCATTCTGACGTCGTAGGATTTCGGTTTGACGTAAAAATTGAGATATCCTATTCTTGTCTCATTACTAACATTGTCCCGACATTAATTTCACAACCATGACTGACCACTGACTGAATAATTGATGTTGGGTCGAAATCGCAAAATGACGTTTGCCCAGCATTAAAAAAACAAAAACGCCGCGCTGATGTTGGGCTGGCGGACATTTTTACGTCGCGGCGACGTCGGATTTTTAATGTAGGCCCAACGTCTTCTTAAAACGACTTTTTACATTGGCCCAATGTTGGCACAACGTCAGGTGGCTAGCTGGGTAGCAACCTCTTAAATTGATACCAGTCCCAACATCGGCGCTATATTAGGTCGACCTCTTATTGGAGATGTCATATTAATGACATTGGGCCATTGTCAAATGTTGATGTTGGTCCAGCATCAAACGTCGGGCGAACGTCAAGATTTGATGTTGGGCCAACAGTACAAAATAACGTTGGGCTAATGTCGGGCTGGCGGACATTGTAATGTCGGGCCAACGTCAGGATTTGATATTGGGCCATTGGCGGAAATTGACATTGGGCCAACATCACAGAATGATGTTGTGACAATGTTGGGCTAGTAGACATTTTAACCTCGCGCCCATATCATAATGTTATGTTGGTCCAATGTCATGAGTTGATGTTGGGCCATTGTCAGAAATTGACGTATCACAAAATGACGTGGTGACGATGTTGGGCTGGCGAACATTTTAACGTCGAGCCTACATCAGAATTTGATATCTGGCCTATGTCAGGATTTGGTGTTGGGCCATTGTCGGAAATTGACATTTGCCCGACATCACAAAATGATGTTGGGCTAGCGGACATTTTAACCTCGCGCCCACATCATAATGTTATGTTGGTCCAATGTCATGAGTTGATGTTGGGCCATTGTCAGAAATTGACGTATCACAAAATGACGTGGTGACGATGTTGGGCTGGCGGACATTTTAACGTCGAGCCCACATCAGAATTTGATATCTGTCCTATGTCAGGATTTGGTGTTGGGCCATTGTCGGAAATTGACATTTGCCCGACATCACAAAATGATGTTGGGACAATGTTAGGCTAGCGGACATTTTAACCTCGCGCCCACATCATTATGTTATGTTGGTCCAATGTCATGAGTTGATGTTGGGCCATTGTCAGAAATTGACGTATCACAAAATGACGTGGTTACGATGTTGGGCTGGCGGACATTTTAACCTCGAGCCAACCGCGATAAGCCGACATCCGGCCAACAACTTATGACATCGGCACGACGTCAGGTGGCTAGCTGGGTAGGTCCGGCAAGCATGCCGGAGCTTGACGGACCTAGTTACTATTGTTATGCTTGTCAACGGGGAGTATTACGTCATACGCATATTATTTGCTTATACAGGGTGGCCCAGAAATAACGGAACGGGGTACTTTCCATTATAAAGAAACATACAGACTAGGTTCACTGGATAGATCTTTTTAAAAGAAATTTTATATCAACAACAGTAATTTGGTCAAGTAGTTTTTTGTTTGGTATCTATCCAGTGAACCTATTATGTACGTTTCTTCACAATGGCAAATACCCCGTTCCGTTATTTCTGGGACACCCTGAAACGGTCGTTTCAGAACGGGAAACTCGTTCTCGTCGACACTAGCGAAAAGTCTCTATTCTTGATTATGAACGATTTGGGGACCAACTTGTGTTAATCAGTCAAAATGGTAGGTTATTACATTCCAGCTGGAGTAATCATGAAAACAATCAAGTGATGTCTACAAATTCCACTGCACCAACGTTGCAAAGCATTTTCTGCATTCTCAGCTAGGAAGTGCCCACTACTTGGTTGCATACAGAAAATAACCAATGATCTATGCAAATTGCATAGCGCATCAGTACTTTTAAGTCATACATGCTAGTTCATGGGCACGCCTTTGAAGAGAATATAAAACATGTTTCACGCAACTTGTAGTTTTTAAAATTCATCCTCTTAGTAGTGTAAACAAATTATGGATAATTAATCACAGGCAGTGAGAGAAAGGCAATTTTGTTGATAAAGTGCGATGAAAATCGAATTGAATTATTAAAATTGTTCATAAGCGTATTTTGTTCTAGTGATTTTAGGATATTATGTTGGTTGCATGTGGATTGTAAATGACTGAATGACAGCATTGGTTCTTTTAGTTTGCGACCAAGTCAAGGCCGTTCGCTTTGGTAAATCAATACAGAAGTTGCTAGTGTTTACATTTCCAAAGGTGATCAAGTGTCCAAAGCATTGATGCAAGGGCATTGTGCAATCAACGAGAAGATCCCATAGCACATGTATCAATCGAGTGCCCAACAAAATGCATTAAGTGTGCACTGGGCACTTGTGCTACTTGATCCCATCATACATGTAATGCATAGCATAGGGCACTTGTGCTACTTGATTCCATCATAAACTGGGTTCCAAAAGAAACTTATCACTTCTTCAGAGCGACACACATTATAATCTAAAGCATAAAAATGAATCATAATTGTGCATAGATTAGCTATAATATTCCTCAGCATGCACATCTAAACAAATTTATGTTTGATTTAGTCAACAAAGAATAACATAAGGTGAAATCGCAAGAGGTAATTTTTCAAAAATCACAGACTGCTCGCCTTCCGGGCACGGAGCTCGGTACGGACAATAGCCAGCCTGGTGATTACATAACCCGCCTTTGATGTTGAATGAATAGCTATTGAAAGTTCTGAATAGACCGCCTTTCGTGGAGGTTCGCAGCGAGCAGTTTCTGTGATTTTTGTAAAGTGACCTATAGCGATTCCATCGCATTTTCTCGTTTTTGGCAAAAGCAACCTTTCATTCTTTCAGATATTTTTTTTTTCTTTTGCCCCATTCAGGGAACTTTATTTTATTCAAAAATTTACAAGTTATATGGTTACATTATTCATACAAACAGAAATAAAAACATATAAATATTGTATTATACATACACAATTATGACAAAAAATCAATGAACTGTTTTACTTTGTTTAACCCAATTGGAAGATATATTTTGCATTTGAGATAAAATATTAAATCATATTTTAGCTCTTGTAGCAAAGTGTTGACATTCATTATTTTACCTTTCCGTGATTTTTTTATGTAATTTTTATAAATGATATATTCGGCAAAGTTAATCAGTAGATTAACCAAAAAAAATCATTATTACCAATCTTATAACCAATAGTTAACAATTCCTCATTTATCTCCAATTCTATGCCACAAAAATAAAATATTATCTTTGATATAATTTTCCAAAATAATTTCAGATTTTTACTATCTAACAGCATATGCTTAGTTGTTTATGGTGTATGACAAAATAGACAATTATCATCATTGACGATCTTCCATTTACATAAATTATATCTTGATGGCAAAAACAAATACAAATATTTGAAATTGAATTGTCTAATTATATTATGTGTCAATGTCTTAAATTTAAACAGAAGAACATTATACCAATCAAAATTCACTGGGAGTAACAAATGTTCTTGCCAAAAGTTGAACACAATAGGTTTCAGACGTTTCTTTTGTAATAACAACAGATACAAATGCTTTGTTTTCATATTTATAATATCAATATATTCACCATTTGAAATTGGTATTAATCGTGATTCATGTTTTTCGAGTAAATCATATCTCTAGAGCGCATTTTTTGTAACCAATATTTCGAGAATGCTTTGTTTAACTTTGCATAACAAAATTTAAAAAAAATTCTGATAAACCATACTTTTGGCAAATACTTTTCGAATCCCTCCATTGACCCTGGTTTGTAACTTGATGTACCTTTAAAATCCCCGCATTTTTCCATGACTTAAAAACGAGTACTTTTCCATCAAATGTTATATTACTATTGTTCCATAAAATTTCATCTTTAATATCAATAACATCAAGCTTATCGACGTATCTTAGGGTAGACCAAATACAAAGTAAATCTGAATAAAAAGGTGGCACTTTTAGTTTCAAACAAATCTGTTTCATATGAAACTTAGTACAATTAAATTGGAGGCAAGTTGGTATTCCCCCGACTTTTATCATCCAATAAAAAAACATTATTTGCCATGATGCATGCTTATCATTCATAAATTTAATCACCCTTGAGAGTCGTAGTGAACTAATTCTTGATTGTAAATCAATCATATTCAACCCTCCTTTTACTTCAGTGTTTATACAAATATTTCTTTTAACATTTTCTTTTTTTGATCCCCATGAAAATGAATATATAAGTTTATTAATTTGCTTAACCAAGCTATATGGGACCGTCACAGCGGTTGCTAGATATATTATTTGTGACATAATAATCGATTTAATTATAACAACCTTTCCATAATAAGTCAAATTTCTCATCTTCCATAAATTCAAAAGCCTCATAATCTTATCAATTTTCCCCTCCCAATTAATATCTTCCACCTCTTTACCATCTCTGCCAACATATACCCCAAGGCATTTTACAGGTTCATTTATAAATTTCAGTTCATCTACTTCATTAACATCGTAACTTTTAACAAGATACATTGCATTTGATTTTTTCCAATTAACACAAATACCAGCGATTTTTCCAAAATTATTAATCTCTTTCATCACATTTCTCATAGATATCAATGAATTAACAAATATTACTGTGTCGTCTGCATATTGACCAATTTTAATCTCTTCATTCTGAGTGGTATCAGGATGGGGTATATTTAGTCCCTGAATATCATTATTTTCTTCAATCCTTACAGCTAACGCTTCAACAACAAGAATTAATAATAAGGCTGATAGTGGACATCCTTGTCGCACTCCTTTTTGGATATTGAATGTGTTTGACAGCCATCCATAATTCAAAATCCTACCACAAGTATTTTTATAAAGGGTTTGTATCCATATAATAAAAGAATCTTTAAAACCATATTTCTTCAAAATATAAAAAAGGAACGAATGATTAACATTATCGAATGCTTGTTTAAAATCAATAAACATCAAAATACTTTGTATTTTCTCTAATTCACAATAGTCAATCACATCTTGAACCAGCCGCACATTTTCCAGGGCCGATCTCTTTTTCATAAAACCAGATTGATCACGCGATATTATGTTGCCTATAACACCTTTCAGTTGCCTTGACAAAGCACACGCTGCAATTTTGTAGTCTATATTCATCTTAAATACATAGTGGGCACGTATTAGTGTACTATATAGAGAGAGTTTCCTAGAGCTGACATTAATATTCAACATTCTTAATGCGTGTGTGGCTGGAAGCCCGGATAGGATACTGTTTTAAGAAGGCTAGCGTGGCTGATAATTGAAGATAGAGGGGAAATAGGGGTTGAAACTACATTAGTGTTGATTTGCTGGACCATTTAGTGCGAAAATGGGACTTTACCTTAGTGTGGAAACACGTGCCCAATGCTATGCATGTATGATGGGATCAATTAGCACAAGTGCCCAGTGCACACTCAATGCATTGCGCTGGGCACGCGATCGTTTTTTTCAATGCATTGTCGCTCAATGTATCTTAACATATAAGACCAGACAGATTTGCGCACACCCGACTTGGTAGAAGACTAAAAGAATCAATGGTATACTGTTCCTTTTTTTTTTATAGTCATGCGTATAAAATCGTGTGGAGATTATTGGTACAGAAATCACATTTTCATGAAATTCACTGATGCACATAACACAATGTATCCAACATTCATACCCATCATCCAAGATTCATTAACTCAAAGTTTATTAAATAAACGATCGAATGCCCAAGGCATTGCATTAAGTGTGCATTGGCATGGGCACTTGTGCTACTTGATCCCATCATACATGTAAAGCATAGCATTGGGCACAAGTAGCACAAGTAGCACAAGTGCCCAGTGCACACTCAATGCATTGCGCTGGGCACGCGATCGTTTTTTTCAATGCATTGTCGCTCAATGTATCTTAACATATAAGACCAGACAGATTTGCGCACACCCGACTTGGTAGAAGACTAAAAGAATCAATGGTATACTGTTACTTTTTTTTTTTTATAGTCATGCGTATAAAATCGTGTGGAGATTATTGGTACAGAAATCACATTTTCATGAAATTCACTGATGCACATAACACATTGTATCCAACATTCATACCCATCATCCAAGATTCATTAACTCAAAGTTTATTAAAGAAACGATCGAATGCCCAAGGCATTGCATTAAGTGTGCATTGGCATGGGCACTTCTGCTACTTGATCCCATGATACATGTAAAGCATAGCATTGGGCACTTGTGCTACTTGATCGCATCATACATGTTATGCATAGCATTGGGCACGTGTTTCCACATTAAGGAATGCTAGCTTCGCGCTAGCATTCTCTAAAAGTGATGTCCGGACGTCAATCACTTTATATTATATTTTGAAAGCAAATTTCACAACAATGAGAGCATTTGAATGGGAATTATTATTATTTCCCATGTTTCTTTTAATGATCTTTCACATGGAATTGAAATCAACCAAATCAGTTACAATTAATTTTGGGGGGGCACTTCGGAAAATACCAATACTCAACGCTCCCTTTAAGAAAACGAAACACCTACCGGCGTCGGCGACTCAGTAGTACTTGGGACTGCCATCAAGCCATTCGTATCTCTTGGTGGATATATTCCACCCATAGAGGCGATGGATCTTCCCCTCCTCCAACGAAAAGTACGATTAGAGCTTCCCCTATCTAGAATGCGCACTTTCGCGTAAAATGGGCAAAGCGATGCATGCGAGGTAAATTGTCAAATTGTCAATCTACAAATGGCCTAGCTCACATATATCTTGTGAATTACAATGAGATGCATATAAAAGGAATTTAAACACGAAAGCAAATCTGTTGTACCCGATTAAAATGCATCCAAATGTCTTGGACATTACATACCAAAGCATGCCAACTTGCAATGCCAGACTCAAAGAATCAATGCTGTATTCAATTTCTTTTTATCATCGATTCTTTTAGTCCAACAAAATACAGTCCAACCTGAGTATAGAGACCATTAATGGAGCCCAAAAAGTAAAACTGAAACTGGTGACCTCTATAATCCGGTTCCGTGATTACTCATGGTGGCCATTATAGTCATGTTGTCTGATGACAGATATGACTGTGCACACAATCTACACAATGAATAAAAAATCAACAAACATGAAACGCATTGTATATGAAGTTTTTGTTTATTTTTTATTAATTTGTAAATTTTCATTATTTTCATAATACGCGCCCATCGGGATCTCTTACATACATAGTGGGCACATGTCAGTATTTACTCATACGTGCCCATCGGGATCTCTTACATACATAGTGGGCACATGGCAGTATTTACTCCTACGTGCCCATCGGGATCTCTTACATACATAGTGGGCACATGTCAGTATTTACTAACACGCGCCAACATGTGTCTAAGCTGATCTCTTACAAACATTTTTGCCACAAGCCATTTAGTTTCGAATATCTTACAGTTTGAATTTTACATGTAAAGTCCACACCAATTTATCGTATTCGCATTAGAAACTAGAGAGAAATACCAGTTATATACATTGATCTTCAGAATTAACTTTGGGGCAGTGGCATTTGTATACATGTAGTGCCCACACCAATTTATTGTATTCGCATTGGAGCTATCGAGAAATACCAATTATATACATTGTTCTCCAGAATAAACTTTGGTGCAGAGCCATTTGTATGGAAAACGTCATTGTTAGCATGGTAGCTCATGCTTGAATGCAACACACCAACATTTGTGTTAAATTAAAACACGCTATGACCCCAAATGTAGTCCTAATCATGGCAAGTCGAACTCGGTGCACTTCAACAATGTAATAATCTTACAATAAACACATAACCAATTGGTAGATAACATTCCCACAGCCTGACTTACTAAATTAGTCTTAGCTTTATTATATTTGGATTTGGCAATATGTGTTGAAACGAGAGCCCAAGGCAACCATGTAATGAGCAATGAGATTATCTCCTTGTCCTATTTCAAAAGCTCACTGTACCTGTAATGCATTGTTAAAGGCACTTGTGTTTACATTAAGGTGAATAGTGTATAAATTGCACTGAAGAGTGCCCACATTGGATACTATTGATCAATTAGCTTTCTTTGGCTATTCCAAAGAATGGAAGTCTAGGGGTAAATTGTCTGAGAAAACGTATTTCTGTTCACTCAGCCGGTGTATTACGGAGTTTTTGCAAACCTGAGGACGACGAGTAGTGGGGTGGTTAAGGGGGCCATGACTGCATTTTGGGGTACGATTGTTTTACTTGGCATACATACTCCTTGGATCAAAAGAAGAAAATTCGTCAAAAGAGACACTCTGTATCTATGCAAATTAGGCCTAATTTCCATAATTGATACAGAGTGTCTCTTTGGATAGATTTTCTTCTTTTGATCCAACGAGTTTGTATGCCAAGTAAAACAATTGTACCCCAAACTGCAGTGAACACCCATATTTGTGGCCCCTACTAGAAGAAATGACGTCATTTAGGCGAGAAATTACGTCACTTACGTTCTCTCTCGTAGTCTGGCCAATCGGAGCACTAGTTCATGCCCGATTTCAGGTTCGTCGGAAAATCCAGTGCACCGTCTTCAGAATTACGTAATCAGAGAAGTATCAACGTGTATATGTGTGTGTGTGTGTGTTTTATACGTGTGTATGTGTATGTGTGGTGGATTATGTAACTGGTATATGCGTGTGTGTTTGAATGTGTGCGTTTGTGGCTTTGTGTAGGTGTGTGCGCATTTGTGCGTGCGTGTGTGTTTGTGAGTGTATATGTGTTTGTTTGTGTTTGTTGGAATGCGAGTGCCTGCGTGCGTGTGTGTATATGAGTATGTGTATACGGGTATGGGTTTTTGTTTGAGTGTGTGCGTGTGTTTGTGTTTGTTTGAGTGCTCGCGTGGATGAGTGTGCGTGCGTGTGTGTTTGTGTGTGTGTGTGGATGTGCGTGTGTGGGTGTTTGTGTGCATTTGTGAGTGTGCATTCATGTGTTTGTGTTTGTGTGGGTGTGTGTTGTGTATCTGTTTGCGTATGTGTGGGAGTTTTATTAATGTTGTGTTTGTGTATATACGCGTGTGTAAGGGTTTGTGTTTGTGTGTGCGCATGTGTGGGGTGTTTGTGTGCATTTGTGTTTGTTTGAGTGCGAGTGCGTGCGTGCGTGCGGGAGTGGATGTTTGTGCGTGTGAGTATGCGTATGTGTAAGTGTGTGTTTGTGTGATTGAATGCGTGTATGTGTGTGTGTCTGTGTTGAAGTTTGAGTATTTAAGTGTTCGGTGCGCATGTGTATGTGTGTATGTGAGTGTTTGACATGAGTGTTGACTAAAAGCGAAGATGGTTGAAAGGCAGCGAACAGGTAGTAAACAGGACGGGTTGACTAGATCCAATAGACCGCTTCTGTGATGTATGCAAATAATATGCGTATAACGTACATACTCCCCGTTGACAAGATTAAGCTTAACAATAGTAACTAGGTCCGGCAAGCTATAAGTATGCCGGAGCTTGACGGACCTAGTTACTATTGTTAAGCTTGTTAACGGGGAGTATTACGTCATACGCATATTATTTGCTTATACAGGGTGGCCCAGAAATAACGGAACGGGGTACTTTCCATTATAAAGAAACATACAGACTAGTGGATAGATAATCTTTTTAAAAGAAATTTTATATCAACAACAGTAATTTGGTCAAGTATTTTTTTGTTTGGTATCTATCCAGTGAACCTATTATGTACGTTTCTTCACAATGGCAAATACCCCGTTCCGTTATTTCTGGGCCACCCTGAAACGGTCGTTTCAGAACGGGAAACTCGTTCTCGTCCACACTAGCGAAAAGCCCCTAATATAAACACTAGAAGCCCGACTGAATAAGCGTATGACGTTTTAACCACATAGATAGGCCACGCCTTCAGCAGCGATTTTTTGAAAATAAGACCTGGAGTCCATGCAAATGAGGTAGTACGTCAGAGTTTGTTCATTTGAATAAATTACCAGACGTGGATTCATTGTTTGAGCAAAAACATGTAGTATTGTATATTTAGTTCAACCGTTTGGCCGACTTCTGTTTTACGAGAACATTACTATCATGCGCGAATTGCAGTGCTAGAGGCCTGTTGACGTAACGTGCAAATCTTATGTGATTTGAAAGCTTTATGAAATAAATATGAAAAATGTTTTGCATAAATTACAATAACAACTTATCAAAACAGAGCATGAAAACAAGTCATAATATACGGCAGATGCCCATATTACAATGGACGTCATAACGTCATGGATGATGTATACACCCACAATTGTATCATTAATTTCACTTACTAAATTTTTAGAAAAAAAAAGAAAAAAAAACATGACTTGTGAGCGATATATTTGTATAGGTATACTTGTGAATAAGTTAGAACTGTAATTTCATGCCTGATATAGTATGTTTCTCGGAATCGGAAAACATGAGTAATAAGGGCATTGTATATATCAACACAGCAGGGAAAATACCTTCAGAATAGGTTTCAATCGGGCAACAACAAAACAACATGATAAAGCGTCTAACCATCGCCAACAGACTGTACGCATCATGAACGCTGTCATGTATTATGAAATGGCATTGTTGCCATTTCCATTAGCGAAATTATATTTTGTTTTGTTAAAAAGGAGAAAATTACCTTTTATTCAATCGGTCTGGATAACAAGTTGTCGCGTAGTTGTACATTTACAATGTGTTTTCCCCATAATGTTTTCCAATGCAAAAGGGCTTATGAGGGCATTATAGCACTATTCAGATCTCGGCCATGAAAATGTGCATGTTTATGATGATGAGCAAAATGCAATATAATTGCACTGACTTTTTACAGTTCTAACTTTCCAGTGTAACTATAACTAAATACCTTACCAGTTCAAATGTTAATATCTTTTCCACAAAAGGGGAATTAGAAACAACAACAACTATGTTGTGCTTCTATATACAAATACAAGGAGGGAGACATGTGTTAGTATATTATGGTGAAAGATCCTTTTCCTATGCTGCCTCCTTTCTATGGAACAATCTTCCCCTTGATATTCGTACTTCCCCAAATGTAGATACTTTTAAATCTAGGTTAAAAACTCATTTGTTTAAGTTAGCATTTTTGTAATAGTTAATGTTTGTATATGCATGTATGTTTATTGTATATGCATGTATGTTTATTGTATTTTGAAATTTCATTTGATGATTTGTATGTAATTATATTGTTCAGCGCTTAGAGACTCTTTTGCAATTTGCGCTATATAAATGTCTATTATTATTAGTAGTAGTAGTATGTAGATCCCTTTTAATGAGACTTAATTTATTGGGTATTAATTCTTGTAGTAAAAAAACCTGAGGGGAAAAGATCAATGTTCTTAATCATGTTTACATGAATATGAAAATTAAACCCCTCCACCCTCCCCCACCCCAATCCGACTCTTGAAAATGTAAACAAACACGTCGCATTCAATTGCACGTGTGGCTCCGTCAATTCTCACTGGCTTATTGGAATATTAATGAAACAGAATTGGTACATCTCGATTGTTCCTTATGCTTTCCTTTGTTCAGATCATTGTTATGTATTTCCTTGTTTATCTATTGTTGTATTTTGTTTGTGATATTCAATTTTAAACTATTTCAAACTATAATAAACTCAAATTAAACATATATACATGTGCAATAAACGGGACCGAAATAACAATTGATATTGTCATATTTTGTATCACGTTATGGTTTCAATGAAGGGAATTATAATTACTATTTTCTATCATCATTGTTTTTTTATTTTAAAATTATATCTTGCATTTATTTTGCTTATTTCCCCAAATGGGGATTATTATTACAATATCAACGTCTCTTTATTATTTTTGTCTGAACGGTACCGTGTTTAAATATACAATTTCCACGAAAATTATACAAAAACCGAGACAGTTTTATTTTTTGTACCACTTAGTGGTTTCCCCCAATTAAACTAGAATTGCTATTAAATAGCCTTTTTGTATTACCGGTATATCACTTAATGCTAGAATTGTACGGTTTCTTATTCCAAAGGGAGGTTATAACTACGGTGTAATGGCCTCCTTGTCTCATAATGTTCTATCATATAATACGTACGGTAGAATTATGCTAATATTCTTTTTCCTTGAGGGGTTTATAAATGCGATTTACCTATATATAACGCATTTTTACATTTCTGAAATTATAATGTCTCAATATAGTTGAGCAATGTACATTGTAACTAAAGAAGACTCGCTCACCGAATCTCCTCGCCTAACAAGAGCACTTATAATGATAATATTTCATTGGGATGTTCACGTGCCTAATTATTGCTTCAGTCGCCCGGGGTTTCATTCTAATGACGTCGGTCAAATCTATGCCTATTTATTGTCCATGACATCCCTTTTTAATCCTTTTAAAGGTTGGCATACGTGTGGATACCAAATCGCGGTTCGCCATTTTGAATAAGGCAAGTTTGTGCTCACTGCATAACACTGATACAGTGTGTATTACGTACCGTGCGCAAGGCGTTCGAATGATGGCACTGCGCATCTGATTTACGATCCGAACCACCTTTCACTCCGGGACATACAATAGCTATAGGGTGACCATGGGAACATGAACTTTATCGTATCAAAAGCTTAATTTCAAAAGCCGCTGAACCTATTCATTAATTTTGAAGAAAACTTAAAGGGGTAGTTCCGTTTTGGTATAGAGGGCGCTGCACGAAAAAGAAATTGTGCGATAATGAAAAACTGAGTGTAAAATTGGAAAGAGCATACAATTTTAATGACAGAATAAACTTTATTTGATCAAAATCGGTTCAGAAACGGCTGAAATTTTTTTCAAATGCCTACATTTTTTCAAAACATTTCAAAAGCTCAATGAGGCGTTTCAAAAGAGGTTTTTAAAATAGTTGTTGATGATCTCTCTATTTAATCATTATTTCAACAAAACATCACATGCATAATTTTGTATGAAAAATTGTTGAAACCAATGCTTTTTTTAGAGAGCGCCCTCTTGTGTTTTAATAATAATAATAATATAGCGCTTAATGCACTGTTTCTAAGAGCTGAAAAATAAAAGAAGAGATAAATATAAAAAACTTAATACAGACGTACAAAACAAATACATTCTGATTGAGTATACAAATGTGTTTTTAACAGAGATTTAAAAGAGTCCATGGTGGGGGCATTTCTAATGTTTAAGGGTAAATGAATGGCTCTCTTTTAATGATAACAGCCAGGCCTTTTACTTACTAGTTGTTTGTAATTTGATATACCTTTCGAGCATGGTGGAGTTATAACTATTAGTTTGTAATGTTAATTTGCAGGTTTTGGTTACTAAAGCTCAGCCTTACCAAAACTGTACTACCCCTTTAACACACGGTTCTTAATACCAAACTTAGTCCGTGCTTTATTAGTACATGGATAACTAGAATGTCGTCATGTGAGGGTTTAAATAATTCCATGAATTACCAAAATTACGTCATATGAACCCAAAGTTAAATTGAACCATCTGTTGATAATTCGGGACAAAGTGTTGTGTGGTGCCGCCAGGGTCAACTTGAACGGGACAAGGGGTATGCGAAGGAAAATTTGACTTTACATGAAGCAGAATCTCAGTTATCATGTCTCAAGAAATATCCTTTTTTTTAATCACTGGTATCGAATTAGAAATAAGCCATGATTTAATTTTATGGGGGGCAAGAGGCCCCCCCCCCCCTCCCCACCAGAACGTCAGGGCACCGGAACGGCAGTGTTCCCCTCGCTTCCCATAATGTTCATTTCAACTTGAATTTGTTTTAGTTTTTACTTTTACTAATATTTAGACCGAATTGTGCAACTATACACTTCATTTGCATTTCACCAATATTGTTTTCATATTCGAGGCTGTACAGCAAGTTTATTTGCAAATTTACAAACCTCGACTATAGTACGCATGCATCATTTTACCGGACGAATACTTATACATTTCCTGGAATCCTAGAAACGTATTCATTTAACCCATAAGAAGCTGGTGAACTATTGAATAACTCAATATAATGTCAATATTCTAGGCGCAAACAGGCTAATTAAATAACAATGTGTATGATCTGCTCGCGCATCACGAACAGAAAACCCCATGTCAGCACCATGCGATGGCCTGTTGTTGCCCTGCTGTTGCCCCGGAGGCAAACACATTTTCAACGTGCGCGGATTTGTGCATGGCTTCATGAAATTGTTTTGGTTAATTCGTACGAGGCGGGAGGGGTGGAGGTCTGCAGTCCACGAGAGTTTTGAAAAATGCAATATACGGGCCCCGGGGGGGCCACTCAACTATATTGCTGTACACACGCGCGACCAAAAAAACGCGTATAAAGGGTACTTTTTGCCGATCATGGCGCGTCACGCGCGTCACGCGTTTAGGGTGTCAAAAAGGCCAAAATCAGATAAAGGGTATGTTTGTGGAGTTAAACAAATACGCGTTTAGGGTATCTTTTTCTCCAAACTTGTTCCCGGACTTGTCTTGAGTTTGCCGGGGATTGTGTGCGACTTCGAATGATTCCAGCGGATTCCAGACCTTGTTTAGGGGTATGTTTTAGAGGTTATATTTGTTTAGGGGGCAAAATTGTCAAAAAAAGCACGCGAAAATACTTGAATAGGGTATAAATTTGACCAATGGATAAAACTTGTTTAGGGTGGGTTTGAAAAACCTGTGGTCGCGCGTGTGTACAGCAATATAGTTGAGTGGCCCCCCCGGGATACGGGCAAAGCAGAGGCGTTGATCCTGGGAGATCCTGGGAGAAAATATTGGGGCAAACATATCAAATTCGTCGGTCACAGAACTGTTGTTGAACACATAAAAGCGAAAGCAATTTCGTCAATTGGCAACCAATTTCGTCAAAACTCTATTCAAATTCGTCCAATGTAATTTTCTGTTCTATATTGTCTTGATATAACTGCTTATTGTAACATTAATCAATTAGGGGGTAACATACACATGTATACACTCGAAAACAAACTCACACACACAACACATATACACACACTTACAAACACACATACATTTGCACACATGCATGTGTGCACACCAACACGCACAAAAGTACGTTGACAGCAAGTTGCATTACATTCTTTTTTAAAGACAAACATACGGTGGAAATAATATTAAACAATGTTAAATATTATGTACACACACACACACGCACACACACATACATCACGGCGGTTTCACTCCCATAGGCCATGTACTTAAGAAGGGTAGCCGGCGCACACGCACGGATTTCCGCGCGTTCACATGAAATCAACAATTTCACCATGAAGTTCAATCACAAGTTGCCAAAATTAATTAATATAACGATGAATTGCTCTATAAATGGCGATTAATGTTTAAGTTTCCCACGGCAAGTCTTATAATTTACACAGGTGTATGAAACAAATATGCAAAACACGTTCATAAACACAAAATGACATGTCATAAAGAAAAAGTGAAATAAAAAGGAAATTAAGCGTGAATTTGTGAACTGATTTAAACCATAATACCTGACGAAAGTTACGTAAATTTACACTAAAATAGCAACAAAGTTCTACATTAGGATTTCAAACTGAAAATGAGTGTGAATCCGCAATTTATTTGGCTTCAATAATCCGTTGAGAACTCGCTGACCCACCGCTAGATTTGGAGAAAAGTATGTTTTTGTACAGTAATGTTTTGTCCATTTTCGCCTAGCATGACTGTGTTGTGTGTGTTGCGTGTTTGTTGACAATTGCACAAGGGACCTGTTGCACGACGAGCCATTCCCGCGAACCAATCACCATCGCGTATTTGCGGCGTTGATTCCAATTGATCCAACGCAAGTTACTTAGAGCAACCGACACTAAACAAATTTTTTTTAATTTATTCATTACTTTTTTTTTCTGGTCAGTTTTCTTTTTTGTTTTAATAAATATTTCCCCCAGTATTTAGACCTTCCAATATTTGTCTTGAATATGCATTTGAATGTATAAGACTAATGCATATAAGGCTTGCATGTTCTAGTAATAATTATACCAAACTCTGAGGCAAATAAACTTGTTATATATACCCCCTCCCCCCCACACCAGAGGCGTATCCAGGGGGGAGGATAGTTGGGGTTCAACCCCCCACCCCCCCCCCCCCCCCCACCTTTGACCAGAACATGACTGTTTTGGGGATTTTACCCCCCCCCCCCCCTTTTCAAATTGTACTAGGTCTCGAGACCAAATTTTAGCGGTCTCTGCCTCGAAAAGTGCAAAAAAACCGTGGTCTCGGCCTTGAAAATGTTGAAAACATTTAGTATAGGCTTCAAACATTTTATACCACTACCCTCCCCCCCCCCCCCCCCCCCACCCTGACAGAAATGTTTTCTTCAGACAAAATTCAACCCCCTCCCCCTTTACAAAATCCTGGGTACGGCCACTGCCCCTAACCACCACCACACACCTACAGTTATTACTGTTTAATATTTGGTGTATTTTCAAATTAATAGCACTACAATTGGGGGAGAGGATTGTTCAGTTACAAGTGGCATGATTTACTTTGACAGATGGTGATTATTATAAGAGTTATAATTATTGCTCCACAATCAAAATGTTTTTAATTTATTATGAAAAATGAACAAAAAGCGCCAGGAAAGAAAGATGAAACATCAGACGATCAAGTGTACAGGTTAGGAGTTGTTTATTAGCCGCGACCGAGACAACGTCAACGGTAATCTCAATGCATAACATGCATAACAATAACATCTATGGCACGCCACATGTGGCAAACACATTACAACTAATTGAACACAATTAACTCATACTGGCGTGACTCCTTTTCTTCCCCCTTTGATTGGAGAATACAATAACATCACTCCATTAATAATATCAAAGTCAAAACTAACAAGCTAGTATGATAACAAACATCGGTGTATTTAACTTGGTCATCGAAATATCAATAATCAACTAATAAAAGTAATGGCTAAAATAAATAGCTGACAATAAATATCAAGCAGCTTGTGGCATCACATTTGAGCGATCCAATAAACAATAAACTGTATGTCATAGCACATACAGTACTTAGCCAAATAATTAAGCCAGAGCCTGTATCACTTACATAACCGACATCCTGAATTAATAATACATCAAACCACAATAATTACATCATTAAAATAATAATCTAAAATTATTTACTTATGCAACTATGGCGTTTATGATTAAGTCTAACCTCAACAAATTAAAACAATTTCAGGGATATGTTCCACCTATCAATGTCACTCTTATTAACAAGAATCAATACAAATTAAAAACATGTTGCGAAAAGTTGGGCTAACACCATCACATATACGTAGCTATCAACAATCATAATTACTACGCCATCTGCCTATAAATGTATAAATTATATAAAAACAAATAATCAAACACACATGCCACTTCCTCCTCTGTGTCATAAAAAGCAAAATGCATAACGTAAGCATTTTACAAACAACAGTAAACAACCAACGACGAAAACACATAAGCTGTGTGACAAAAAAAGGGGGAAAACGTCAGTGGGTTGCATCACTTGCATGGCAGAGAGGAAAAACTGGGCTCTGTCAAACAGGGAATATAAATGTTTAACACAAGTGAAGGCAGGGAAAGCATACAACCGTAGTAAACCTGGAAATGTTACAATAAATCACAGTAAGTACCTATTAAAAAATGGATCCACCCATAACATATAATCCTGAATCTACATACGTGGTGCAAAATACACACTAACTAAATATTACCATGTCACAATGGGCAGAGTGTGGAGGTCGTTAGCGACCGACAATAAAAGGAACATAATAATATTGACACAACATGCAGTTCATGAATATATCAAGAGCAAAAAAAAAACAAGAAAGACCATACATCCTCAAGCTGCACCAAAAACGATACTACAAATACACGTACATATAAATTGACTTAACGATAAAAAGAACAACCCTGCAGGAATTAGTATGCATGTACATGGAAATATTGTCCCCACAGCTAAATCGAATGGGAAGAACCAAAATAATTCCAATGGGCATCGACTATCCCAGGATATATATCGAGCAGAGTGCTGAGTACAAAAAAATATGCGAGTGTGACACCAAGCAAGTAAGTGGAGTATAGGGGAACCCACATACAAATACACACATTCGTGAAACAATACATTATAATACAAAGCAGGCAGAGATATTTTACCTTGATACGGGCATAATAACATACATGTACGCTTAAGTGGAGAACAAACTCTGCGAGCAAATGATTAGTACATAATGAAGTCTAAAATATGTAACTAAATTAATTATACAAATACACAATCTATAAAATGACTAAGAAACCTGTATCAGACTGATACATACTCGCGGGTAAGGAGTATCAGCAATGTAAAATAAATGTAAACAGTAGACAGGTATTAACACCTGACCAAAATTAACATAGGTACTGTGTCATGTAATGAATAACATGGGAAATTGTATACTTTATAAAACAACAAATACATGTGGTAGGCTGTAAGAGCAATACAGGGGAAACGCAGTACAATGAGATCCTGGGGACTATGGTTATAAAATCCTGTCTGACTGTCTGAAGCCTCAGACACTAAGTTACCATCCACAGTCTTTTAACAATACACAAAAACAAAATGTAACCCGAACAAAGAAAATATTAAACTTTATCACTATAAAGTACATCGTCATACCAGATCTCGCAATACCGGGCTCCCACCGTTTTAACAAAATACACCATATGCACATGGAATAACTAATACAGTTTACACCTGCTTATACAGTAGCTAGGAATAATAAACTGAGCCAGGGATATACTATCATGGAGTGTACACCACAAAATAATAAATGTAAGAGTATATATAATCACAAATTGAGTAATTAAAAAACATTCGTTTAGTAATTAAACAGAGTAAACGTGGGCATTCACAATTATAATTTTGGCATAAATTATCAAAATCGGAATAAACCTAAGGAATAAAAAGAAATAAGTTACGTATTTCTCAACTACGGTCAAAAACAATGATCCCAACAGCAAATTATAACATTAATATAAATATGTGTGAACTTCACCCTGTAAGAAAAAGAACACACAAGACATTTATCTTTATAAAAGTGTCATAGGGGTGTGAGAGTGCCTGTGGGAAGAAAATGTACAAAATTCTGGCCTACCTAAAAAAAGCAATTAGCTTAATCAATACATAAAAAAATAATTAAAAATATAATTTTAAGCAACATAAAAAAATCAAATTGAGTTGTTTTTTTTTTGCTACGCTGAACTCTCACATCCCTGATCACTGCCAGAAGAAGAATCCTGCATGAGAAATAAAAAATGTCCAGTTACAAACAATGTGCATGCATACATTATAAAACAGTTGAAAGGGGGGGGGGGGCACACGAAGCCATCAACCTGGAGTGGAGGGGGACTCGGGAGGATTTTGCCCATGGGGGACCGCAGTCAGTCCAACGTCAGGGGGTGCTGGAGGTAGAGTTCAAGGCACACCGAAGGGGTGGGAGCCGCCGACGGAACCCAGGGGGGCGATGTCATGGGCAGGAGCTGGGGAGACACGCTTCGTGGCCATCACGTGGGCGAAGGCGCTCATGGCTCCATCGTGGGGACGGGGAGAGGGACCTCTTTCCATGGAGGAAGCTGGTGGGCGGCGGCCATCGGTCCAGGGGGGTGACTTCCAGGTAGGGCGAGCGTGGCGGCCAACGTCAGTAGAGGGCGGACGAAGGCAGACGTCATCATCGGCAAGGGTGGCCTGTGGCGGGTCGTCGACATCGCAGGTGATCATGTGACCACTGGCTAGACGAGGCAAGGCAGCACAATCACTAGGATGATTCACATTGCTGTGAGGACGACATTCCATCATGGCAGACAAACGGTCACAGTCAGCGGTAGGCCAGTTAGTCCAAACTGGTGGAGGCTGGTGCAGGCAGACATCTGATGGGTGACTCGTGGGCCTGTGCAGTAGGGCTGAGTAGGTAGCGCGCTGGTTCCGGGGGAATGGAACGCCATCATCGCATTCATCGGGTGGTAGAAGTCCGACTGGCGTACTGCGTGGCAAGGTGGTAGATGACCCGGGACCACATGAAGAGTTCTTACCACTGCTCGCGATGTTGTTAGGATTATCAGTCAGAACACACGGACTGTTACTATCGATTCCAAACATCACCTGTGGAACATCCGCTACGACATCAACAACGGTCACAGAGCAAGGCTCAGTGGTGGCCATAGGAGTACCAGAGCTAGGCTCAGTTGGGAGAGTACCAGAGCTGGGCTCAGTGGTGGGAGTATCACAACCATGTTTACTTTGTCTAGTAAGTGAGGGGACCTGACTACTCTCGATCTCACTGGCGGAACGACCGGAGCTATGATCAGCGACTTTGACAATAACAGGGAGACAGACATCATGCTCACTGCAGGGAGGACTAGGGCTGTGCTCAGTAGCAGGAGAATCAAAGTTATGCTCGATGAGGGGAGTGGCATACCGGCCGTCAACATCATATCCGACACATACGTTTAGCGAAATAGGAGACGACCAATCTGGGACTGAAGTATCTAGGTCACTCTGCACATTTCGGTCATAGCCGCAGTCATCTACATACATCATGTCAAACGGGACACTGGCTGTGTCTGCATGTGCACTCTCACCCTCTTTAAACTCACCTGTGAATACACAGGACTGGCTACACACATCCTCTGTCTCAATCTCACAGGAACTCTCTATGCAAAAGGGAGACTGGTTATCAGTTGAGTCCTCACTCTCTATTGCTCTACACTCCATGTCATCGTGTTCATGCTCACACTCAGTCTCGCTGGGATCATACAGCGAGGTCTTGTACTCGCGTTCATACTCGCATGCTCTTAGTCTCGGTTTCTCTTGGGCACTGGTATTCATGTGCATACCACCGACATCATACGAGAATACACTCATCACCAAACATAATCTGGCGTCTACGTGGCCTAATCAATACGTCGTTAAGCTCCATGAAGGGAGCACCAACTATAACATCAACACCAATGCTATCCATGACGTCATCACAAACAACAAAACCGTCAAACCAAAGATCAACTTGTTTATCATGAATTAGTGAGAAACAAGTGAGGCCTATGATACTCGACTGACGTATGGGGAGAGACTGATCAGAATCGAGATAATCATCATAACCGAAATCCCGGGGGGGCCACTCAACTATATTGCTGTACACACGCGCGACCACAGGTTTTTCAAACCCACCCTAAACAAGTTTTATCCATTGGTCAAATTTATACCCTATTCAAGTATTTTCGCGTGCTTTTTTTGACAATTTTGCCCCCTAAACAAATATAACCTCTAAAACATACCCCTAAACAAGGTCTGGAATCCGCTGGAATCATTCGAAGTCGCACACAATCCCCGGCAAACTCAAGACAAGTCCGGGAACAAGTTTGGAGAAAAAGATACCCTAAACGCGTATTTGTTTAACTCCACAAACATACCCTTTATCTGATTTTGGCCTTTTTGACACCCTAAACGCGTGACGCGCGTGACGCGCCATGATCGGCAAAAAGTACCCTTTATACGCGTTTTTTTGGTCGCGCGTGTGTACAGCAATATAGTTGAGTGGCCCCCCCGGGACCGAAATCATCGATCACCACATCTAAACCAAACTCATCAGCAGCCGATTCACTCACCATATTGATATTCGAACCACTGCGAACACCAATGGGGAAAACCTGGTCAGAACATCCCTTGATGGTGGCAGGGAAACTAGGCAAGTCATGTCCGGTTCGGTTTTGGTACATCAAAATCGGATTCGCGCCGGCTGGACACCACCGCTTGGGTGCCCCGGCGGCCGCGGGGGCGCGTCGCTGCTTCGACGCATCGTTCGTGGGCTCGGCCACGGCTAAGGCGCATCGCTGCGTTGATGCTGCGTGCATTATCACTGCACAATCACAATACCCAACGGAGATACTGTACCCTCAATTATCACATCAAAATATAGATGAACGCCTGATCCCTATATATTGGGCGAGATGCACCTTCTTCCTGATTTTGGGTAGCGTATTCTGGGCTGAAATTCAATCCCACCGCAAGTCACCACGCCAGGAAAGAAAGATGAAACATCAGACGATCAAGTGTACAGGTTAGGAGTTGTTTATTAGCCGCGACCGAGACAACGTCAACGGTAATCTCAATGCATAACATGCATAACAATAACATCTATGGCACGCCACATGTGGCAAACACATTACAACTAATTGAACACAATTAACTCATACTGGCGAAGGGAGATCTAATATATTTAAATGTATGTAATGTATTGTTTTCTGTGATGATGACTAAGCAAACTTAAATTAAAGTTTTCAAACTTTGAATCTATCTTAGGTAAGGATGTTACAGAAAAGACTACACACATGTGACAGAGTCATACTCACCAAAATCATACAAACTCAAATGCACACAAGCATTTCAAAACACACTATCAAAAAGACACATATATGGCACAGTACACACAAATTACAGACATTCAAATGCAATCCATCATACATGTTGCAATTAGTGAAACCTCTTTAAAGCGAAAAGTGAAAAACTTTGTTATATCAAGTATCTCTTAATACCAGGGTCATAAAACAAACAGATTATAAAGAGCTGGGACCAGCACAATTATCTTGTTATAAGAGGGTTTACGTTTAGTTACATCAGAGCTCTCTTTAACAAGGTTCCACTGTTCAAGGTTCACAAGAAATATTTGACAGAGATATTTCAATTTATTTTTGATGGTTTAGACAGTTGTAATTCATACTGTGAATATTCCACATCATTCAAGTTATCATAATAAAATCCAAAGAAAACAAAAGGCTCAGTGTATATATTTTTTAGGATTCTTATTATTTTACTGAATATCATAATCCCCACATCACATCATTAGTACACAAACATATAGGACAGAAATTGAAATTTCACCGTGTCCCAGCCAATGAAAATTTGTCCTTTAACCCGTTGAGGACGAATTGATTTTGGTATAACACGCATTCTCCATAGACTCAAGAACGAAATATTTCGGGACCAGTCCTCAACGGGTTAAAATACATTCACTGGTGTAGATCATTTTGTAATATATTGTTTGAGGGGGGGGGGGGGTTTATGGACAAATCCCCCCTCCATCCCATTGGGCTGAAAGATATTAATTACACCAGTGAAAATATATACATACAAGTTAAATGAAAAATTATCATTTAAAATATCAGGTGCATTAGATCAGATAGAATGGGACTGGGTGTACATGTATTTACTATTCAGCGCCAAGATATATGGTTTGGTTGCTGATGCTGTAAGACATTGTCTGTCTAATCTGTCCAAATGATATGATGGCTCTCATGGTCGATTTGCAAATGTTCTCAAGCTGCTGCTTTCAGTTACAGATTTTACTACAGTCTAGTTTTTCAACATAGAGTGTGTTCACACGCACCAAAGTCACTGGACGTTCACGACACGAAACGAACGTAATTCTTAGTCAGCTCTCGTACGAAACGATGATCAAACCCGCGTTTTGTTAATCATGATTCGCTATACGTCGTTTCGTTAGTCACACAAATTTCATTGTATAGCTAATCAGCAGCTGATTCTATAGTCAGCTGCTGATTCTTTAGTCATGATTAAGGGATGAAATTTGTGTGTGTGAACATGGGGATAGTGGAGTGTATTCCTGTTGAACCGAGTATTGCCACCTAGCGGCATGAAATTGTTAAGGAATGTGTGTGAAGTTACATCTCTCTCCTGCCACCCAAGCTGTCACTAGTAGATGATGTGCTTTTAGTGATGAGGGATGTCATCGGCTCTAAGAACAAGCTGATCCCAGTCATCCCACCTGTAGGAATTAATGCAAGAAAGAAACAAAACAATGACTAGAAATTGTGTTTAAAATAGCCTTTTACATGTTAAATGTCAAAATAGGTGGGGTAGTTGTATTGGGGGCTAGGTGTGTGTTCTCCCATAATGAGCTTTTTAAAATTGATGTCAAAATATGTTTATCAAAGTGGGGGTAAAGTCAGGGAGGGCCTTTTTAAAAATAATTTGATAAAAACAATGGAAAAAAAGATTGCCCCCCCCCCCCCCAAAAAAAAAAAAAAAAAAATTATAATAATTACACATCCCTCCCCACCCTATGTAACTGGAATAAAAGTTTCAGAGTTAGTGGTCGATTCAATTTAAATCACTTGTTAAGTCAGACAAAGTAACCAAATCTCTGTGAATAGTACTCTGTACTCCCCACTCCCCCCCTCCCCCCCCCACCCCCCTCACCCTTCCTCTTTATGAGCGTTCGGGTGTAATACAGATCGCCTGTAAGTATTTCAACAACAGAAATGCACATAAAATGGAATTAATGAATACTATCATAGAGTCCAACTGGAAATACTTTTTTTTTCATTCCATTTACATTGATACCTCAAAATTTGTTTATATTTAATTCAACTTAACTGTCCTTGATTTCACTCTACTCATTACATATGACTGCAAGTAGAAGTTTTAAATTACTTAAGGAAAACTTGCTTTACTATTGATTTTTCTCAAATCAATAAAAAAAAATGGTTAAAAACCCTCATTATTATTCCTAGCACTAAAATTAAAGCAACAACAGATTTTGGATCAACTGTCGCCATATCAAATGTTTCAGAAAAAAATAGACATACCTTATAAATGTTATGGTAATTCTGCTCCACTGAAGCACCGAACAACTGATCTCATGCTGTCACAAGCTCCATGATCTTGCATTAGTCCTGTTTTGATGAGAAAAGAGGAAATAACTAAAATTTAATTATCAAGTGAACTCAATTTAAAGATAATAATGGACACGGTTAACACACCAAAATTTAATAATACATAATCCGGCAAGCTTCAAAAGGGTTATTCAAACTTTGCATATAGCTCAAGCTCTAGATACCAACAGTATTTTACTTACAAATGCAATTAATGCAGACATGCAATCAAGATAATAATTGTAAACTTCATCATATCTTATTTGTTTTAATACCCCAACACATACAATGTATATTGATTTTAAATTTTAAAAAGAAAAAAACATACCCCACAGTATAAAGCAGGTTCAAGTACAACAGTAACCAATTTATTATTATTTATTATATAACCAAGTGGTAATGGCACTAGTAATATTACTGTTACTACCTGGTAGGTCTATAATATTTCAAAAATGAATTACTGGATTATATTTCAAATAATGTGAGGTCGAGCACCCTAGCCTACCCATTTCCATTAATGTGGAGAATAAATTGTGATTGTACTAGGTGGGCCCTGTGCTACCTGGCTAGTCCTACTTTTATAGGCAATATGAATAGCCAGGTTTAGCCCACGCTTAAACCATGTTATATCCCTCATAAGACCGTTTTACCATTGTATTTGACAAATGATAGTTTTGGACAACACGCGCAATCCCCGCGCAAACATGTGACCGGGCTGTTAGCAAAAAATTAACACTAAAAGTTCGTTACGCGTTCGTCCCATAGATCATGTGTTTAAGTAAAATGCACACGCGATCAAATTTGTGCAGTACTCTATGGCGCACACGTTCTAGTCACGTGATTGACATTGCTGGTAAAAACTAACACCCTGGGAAGAAGAACGCCAAGACAGCCAATAAGCACATCAGTGGGAGCGCTAGCACGCATTCATCGCGTATGTGCGCAACTGCCAGCGCGTTGGTGCGCACTCAGTTTTGCGTCTTTGTGATTGTGTGCGCAAAATAACAATGACTTTAAGCGTATTAGATGCGCCGTGGTTCTGGAGGCTCATACTGGCTTCTCTAATGTCGATTGATTTTTATATCAAAATTTACAAGCGATTTTATGAAATATTCAGAGATTATCACTTATTTTGCTATAAGGTGAACACAATCACTGATATTGATGAGTGATATAAAACAACTAACGAATGTGCTTGATTGTGATAGGCAATCTATTACCTCGGTGGGCTCAAAATGACTATTACCCTCAGCTACGCTTCGGGTAATAATCATTTTGAGCCCACCTCGGTAATAGATTTGACTATCACAAGAAGCCCATTCGTTAGTTGTATATTACATTGCTGATGAGGGCTAGCCTACAAATAAATTGTTAGATTCACGGTAACATAAAGCTGGACAATTTAACCACTCCAAACAACCTACTTTGCATATCTCTGAAAATTACAAGAACAATTACCATAACAAGATAAGCCAACACTAGAACCATTGGAGCACCCAGGAACAGACTGCAGGGAAGGCCAGATTCAGACAGAGTAAGATGTAGAACTAGTTTACACTGGTTGGGCTAACCCAGGCAAGTCCAGCGCTCAGCATAGCCAGTGTCTTCCTACAGCAAGTAGAACAAAGAAAAACAACAAACATTTTAAAAACAAATTACAATTATCAATTATTTTTTTTAAGGCAATGTTTTCTCTATGAAATACACCAATGTCAAAACAACTTGGAACATAATCAATGGCATCTTAAAATGGTTCAAATTTTGACTTTCCCATTTTCATGATGAAAAACAAGAAAAATAAAGTCTATTCAGCGGTATCGTTTTGAACATAAATCACACTGTACTAGGCTGAGCTTGGGCTACCCGGCTATCGCTACTACTAGTACTAGGCAATAGGACTAGTCAGGTAGCCCAAGCCCATTGCTCATGTGGGCTAGCCCACACATAGACCTACATTACAATAGCGTTGTGCGGAGATACACCTCTCCGAGCTCCGCCCGCTGCACTATCCAATGGAAATAACATTTTTTGTTGGCTGATTCCTCCCTCAATTTACCAGCAAATGCAAACAAACTTTTGTTTATGTGATCCACAATTCATATACCTTGTTAATAATTACAGACTTTGTTATTTTGAAGACCGCAAAATGTAGAAATAAAATGATTATTTCCCGTCCGTTTTCCTTACCGATGCGTCCTAAAACTCACGAATGGCCGTTATTGTTATCTACAGCGCATTAGCATATATTGCGTGTAAATGGTTCACCTGATGTGGGCTAGCCTAAATACAGTAACTTAAGGTGTTAAATCCATGGTTACGTAAACTTAACAATTTAAGCATCCAATCGACCAATTGCTTAAAATTACCAACAAATTACCATAAAGTGATGAGCATGGAAGGCATGGAAGGCCAGCTCGGATGAGGTTGATCAGCAGAGCCAATTAAGATGTGTAGAACTATTTGACACTGGTTGGGTAAATAACCGGCCGGTCAGGTATACACATTCAGCATTGGTGGATCTTTCCAGTGACTTCATATACCTACAGGCATCAGCATACAAAAGGAAAAACAATTATTAATTATAATGTCAAAATATTTCAATTAATTCCAAAATATAATTTTCTAATATTATGAAAATGTAATGACATGTTTTCTCCATGAAAATATTAACCAGGCAGAACTGAAGACAGTGGACTAGTCCTACGACTACATGTACTAGATCGACAAATCTATCACTTTCAGTTTCATGGACTCTTTGACATTATTATTATTATTTTTCACTGTCGGCTAGTTGTAGACTTCAGACTTCAGTTGACCCACTGTAAGTGTTGGGGGGGGGGGGGGAGGGGGGTAGTCATACTCATAGACATTTTCGAAGCCGAGACCAGGTCCCGTCACAAAATGTCCAGGCCTAGACCAGGTCCAGTCCCAAATTTTCAAGGCGAGACACAAATTCCGAGGCCGAGGCCAGGATCTTAGACAAATTTTCAGGTCGAGATCTAACTGTGATCAGCGCCGTCCGTAGGACGGCGCTGTGAAGACGAAACGTTAAAAAATTTGTAGGAAATTTGCCGACGGGTGGTTTCAAGAACTTTCCATCTATTATTATTATTTTTTTTTTAGTTCTAGACATTAATTAAACATTCAACCTACCTTGCTTGCTATTTAAATTGTTGCAAAAGAATGATAACTTAGCTCAAATTGATGATGATGATGATGATGACTATTATTTCCTTCGTCTTTGTTCGCTGCATGCAATGTCAGGTGACCGAAAACTCGTCGGCAATGCATAGCGCATGCGCGGGGCGATCGGTTGATCGGGTACAGGGGGTGCATTGCCGACAAGTTTTTGATCACCTGATATTGCTTGCAGCGAACAAATTCGGATACCATTTTCGTCACTTCTGTAATCTTGCCAGTTTTATAGTAAATTTCAGGATAAATCAAACGAATGGAGCATCAGACGTTTTGCAATTTGGATCATTGATGTCCATGCATAACATAATTCGTAAGTATGAACCGAGATATGTTATTTAAAGTATGATATATATATTTTTTTTATAAGTGTGTTTGCCGTTAAAGCCTATCAAGTGTTACCATCACGGTATACACACCTCAGTATGCCAGGCGCCGTACTA
>JBAMJV010007321.1:0-42024 GCA_037951105.1 Echinarachnius parma | reverse complement strand
TATTTTGGGAAGTTTCCCGTTCCGTTTTTTGGGGGCCACCCTGTATAGAGCATGTATATTATACAGCTCTATGCTCATCGCATAATTAATCTTCGCTCACAGTGCGTAGTGTGATTGACTCATCGAACAGTTTTCCCGTGACCGGGATATACAGCGGAATATTGGATTTAGACACCACATACATCGGATCTATATAAAGGGTGCCCCCCCCCCCCCCAAAAAAAAAATAATAATTTAAAAAAAAAAAAAAAAAAAAAAAAAAAAAAATATATATATATATATAAAAAAAAATAATAATAACAAAATTAAAATTAAAAATTAAAAATTAAAAAAAAAAAAAAAATTGAACGGGGTACTTGCCATTAAAAAGATACATGATGACACTTACTGCCCGTCATAGCATCGAGTAACGATCAATGCGTGCGCCATGTTAGTACCATAGAGATAATCATATACGCTATAGTCTTACCTTCTTCACTCTACACAGCTGAATGCGCACTAACAATGGCGCACGCAGTGATCGTTACTCGATGCTATGACAGGCAGTAAGTGTCATCATATGTCTTTATTATGGCAAATACCCCGTTCCGTTTTTTTTTTTTTGGGGGGGGGGGGGGGGGGCCGCCCTGTGTATTAGACATAATAAGTGAACCGCGTATCAAAGTCAAATCGATCTCATTATCATGAAGCCTTGTCAAGCATAGTAATTTCAAAGAGTAAGTCTGCATATTAAAGGGAGTTATGGATCAAGTTCGAGAAAAAATGGGTTTTGTTTTATACACAAAACAAAACAAATCGTATTGACAACGAGTATATCCTTATTTATCTGCTAAGAATAAGGTGTACCACTGTGTATATATGTCTGACATGTTGCAACATGAAAACGGAATGCAGTACTCAATATAGACCTGATATACAGCCCTTCAAGAAAAGTGCATTTTATAGATAAATATATATATCTTATTTAAATCTTGACTGACCAGTAATATATAACAATATATTTCATCCAGTATTGAACTGAGAATCCCAGAGAAGACATATATTCATATGTTTTCTCTTGAATTCTACACTGGGGGGAAAATGTAATGTTTATTCAGGTCAAAATACATTTTTTACATAAATAATTCCACAATTAAAGAAAAGACCAATTGCAGTTTTAAAGCAATAGCAAAGTATATTATTTTACCGTGCATAAAATTTAGAAATTTAGTAAAATGTGTGGATAGTTGAGAATTGGAAGTTGATCGTATAATCTATGTCGGGTTACAGCGCTAACAATTCAAAGTTGCAACTCGATAAAATATAGTTTCTGACCAGAAGCAAAAGCAAGCATGTCACATGACAGAGATACCATGTAGCACCATGTGTTACCCAGAGCCAGCTTCAGTTCCTCAAACCTAAAGACTTTCCTGAACATCAGACCGTCCATCTTGTACTGCGTGATGACCACTTTACCTGCTCCTTGATTCACGCTGGCGACATAGACCCTGTCCTGGGTGTCTACTGCAGCATATAGATATATCCCTGGATCGGCCGTCAGTGTGTTTCCAACCCTCCCACTCCTGTCATAAGTCGTCACTTTGACCGGGTTCGTTTGATTGCCCGTGCTGGCAATGATGGCCCCTGATCTGGTTTCAAACGTCTGGCATGGTGGGTACTTGGTCGTAATACTACACAGCTGTGTACTTATGCTAGGGTCGTAGATCATGATGCAGTCTAGTCTATTGGCAATTATGATTTCATCTTTGCTGTTTGAAGAAATCTTCGGGTACCAAGAAGTGCAATTATTAGTTATCTTCTTTGTATGCTTGTACGAACCGTTTTGCGAATAGATCCGTAGTTCTGTAAAAGATGTCCATGATACCACTGTGTTCCCAGTGTGAGTCTGATGGGCAAGGTCACAGTAACATCTATCCTGTGGGAAGTGTTGTGACGTGTTCCCCTTTGTATCCACTTTGTCTGCACCATTCCTACTCATGTAACCAATGACCACACTGTCCTCAGATACTGCTGTCATTCCATACACGGTGCCTCGTAGCTCGACTGTCCTACTTACTCTCGTTGCAGGTTTAGCGATTTTCCCTAACTGAAGAAGAGATCTCTCAGCAGGTTTGAATGCCGTAATTTGAGCAATGTTCCCTAACTGAAGAAGAGATCCCTCAGCAGGTTTGAATGCCTTCCTTTGAGCAGTCCCAGAAATAGCTCCTGCAGACGTGTCATCTTTGACCTCCTTCAGGATCTGTTCGAGTTCATCACAGAGAAGACAGTGTGCCGCCAAGCTGTCCGCCTCAAGACATCCAAGTCTATCGTTAGCGACCAGTGACACCGAGCTGACAATGCTCTTGATTCTCTGACGGTCTTTCGCCTTCAATACATCAAGGTCATCATCGAAACCTTTCTGCAGCGACTGGAGACTCTCAAGTAGAAACAGCTCGTTCTCTTTCAGCTGTCTTGCCTTCTTCTCGTACGCGTCTCTGACTTCTGTTTCAAGCTTCTTAACTGCCGTGTGAACCTCCTGACGACGCGCTTCTGTGTTCTGAATGTTCTTCTCAAATTCCGTCTATCTGGCCTTGCATCGTTCGAGTAAATTGTCCACATTCATCTGCAACTCCCTCTCGAAGTCGTGATGGTTCTTGATTCGATGGTCACGATGCGCTACGATGACACACTTGAAGCAGATGTACACTCGGCACTCTTCACAAAAGAGATCCCTGTTCTCTTGTCGATGTATCGGGCACCTCTCTGGGTACTGGCGAATATTGAAGTTCTCGCTGCTGGCTTCCGACATTGAGAGGACCTTGTGATCTGCAAACAATGTGGTCATTCTTTGATGACCGCTTTGGCAATTATCACACATATATGTACTACATTCCTTGCAGAAGGACACTGCCTCTCCTTTCAATGTACACATTGTGCAGTATACAACTTTAACCTCAAGTGAAGCCAATAGACCTCCAGTGTTGCTAAGGTAATCATCCACGAGTCCATTGACCGTCACGTTGGCAGGAAGTCCCTCGACTCGATTCCCCTGAAACTTCGTGTCACTCCTGCAGAGAGGGCACACCATGTGGTCTCTGTCAAGGTGGGACGCATCGTACCGCTTGAGACACTTCCTGCAGAAAGTGTGTCCACAGGTCAGAAGTGTTGCATCTTCAAATACATCCAGACATAGCGGACAGATCAGACCCTCGGGAGAGCTCGGAGCTTCTTCTCCTTGTGCAGCCATTTCAATTTACAGCAAATCGACGCAAACGAAACCGTCAAGAGATAGAGTAGAATATTATCTGCAAAATGTCACAATGTGCGTCTGATTAAAAGAAATTAAACTTGTTATTTGCAGTCACTGCAGCTTTTATTTATATAGTTGTATTATTGAAGTTATCCAAGTTCGTTAAATTTTGCAGCTTCTACAGCGAACTGGTTGTATGACTGGTAAATTGAAATATATGGAGCTTCATCTTGTACAGCCTATAAACACAAACGGAACTGTCTATACACAATGTGGAATATTATAGTTCTTCTCCTGATATAAATAATTCACAATTACTTCCAGTCAATACAGCCTGTACATATATATGTACACCGTTTTATATTCTTCGCGAATCGCGAGACACAATCCCATTAATTGCAGCTTGTATAGCGAACTGGTTGTAGAGCAGTTTTCACATTCGCATGATGACTGGTACGATAGATATATCATAATCAACATATATATGCTTCGTAATCGAGAGAAAACTGCATTTATTATGAAATTGATTTCCACGCTATGAAGGTATATGGTGTGGCTTGTATTTTATACTCAATACACTCCGGCCTCCACAATAAGCCAGTTCGTAATTAGACTATGGAGCTTGGGTGACGACAGAGGGCGTAGTCCGATATTCCATCAACGGGCGATCAACGTACAGTAAAGTGTATGGTAGTATGTCATATTACCGGATAATTTTAGTTTGACAGCATAAAACAAACATTAGATGCATAAAATCAAAGTGGAAAAAATATGAGCAGCTGCATAAACTCATAAAGAACACATTTGATGTAAAGTATATTCAAGAATTTACCGATTTTTCTCCATATCAACTTTCTTGTAATCATCTTTCTTGTGAATGATCTAGGTGAATCATTCACACGCAATAATGATACCAAGGCGGGCGATAAGCATACCACCCATTCGTACAATGTACCGTTCAAAATTGAACGCTACGTTTTAGGACGCCAACGGCAAGGAAAACAGACGGGATATAATATTTCTTTCGACATGTTGCGCGGTCTTCAAAACAAGAAAGTCGGTAATCATTATCAATTTATATAAATTGTGGATCACATAAACGAATTTTTTTTTGCATTTGCTAATAAATGGAGAGAGAAATCAGACGGCAAAAACTGTTTTTGCGTTGGATAGTGCAGCAAGCGGAAGACGATAATCTCCGCACAATGCTATGTACACTATTATGTACACCTATACGTGCGTGCTAGCCAGGCCAAGCAAGGCTCGGTGAAATTATTGATCAATAAATATCATCATTACACATGAATAACACATTCTATCAAACCGGTTCTTGTTCTATGAAATAGTACATATTATGCTATTAACCTTTGATGTGGTGAATACAAAAATGATGGGCTTATTTTTATCCTGATCCAGATTTTAAAAACGTAAACAAATAATTCGCATTCAATTGCACGTGTGGCTCCTTTGATTCTCACGATCGATGGAATATCAAAATACCCGGAAGTAAATACGCGCATGCGCAGATTGTAACTACGAACTGGCTTATAGACTGTGGCGTTCGTTCTCATCACGTGAGTGATCATTGGCCAATGAGCGCAGCGCATGCATCATATCATTGAACTTTGAGCTTTTATTTATAGCATCGGGTTTTACCCAGTGTCCCCGTCAAATAGTCTTTTTTATATTTCAATTTTAGATAGCTTTCTTTATCTGTAATTCGTTTCACAATGAAAAGTTGATAGTTGATTTGATACATAGGAACAAATCATGATTAAAAGGATCTAGTAACATTGTTAGACATTATAAAACATTTGAAGCATATGGCTATATAGTGTGCTCGATCCCCAGATAGCATTATCTTTATGAATATTATTATAACTATATTGAATAAAACAAGTATACTTTTCCTTCTGAATAATGTCCTTTTTGTTCTCCTTACTTTTTCTCTCTTCATTTCATCCCCATTTCATACCTAATGTATATTTTCAAATCAAAATTAAAGTTTAATAAGTGATATACTTGTACAACATGCATGTTAAGTCATAAACAATACAGCCAATTATATAAAGCATATTTAACTCTATTAATCTATAATTGTAGGCAAAACCTAAATTACATTCGGCTATGGGAGCACAACTTGTAATACTATATAGCAAGCTCCGAAAAGTAAACTTGGAAAAAGCAGCCTAGGAATAATGTGAGCATCTAGCCATCATTATATACATTATATATACTGGTGCTTATGTTTATTTTTGAAAGAAAAGTATTACATTCTTGTATTCTCTTTTATCATCAATATGTTTTGTAGCTTTGCCCGAAGACCTGGACTACATAGTAAGGTAAATCGTCATAAAAAGCAGTATCTCATTCGAACGCACACGAATAAATCAAGCGTCAGCACACCAGGTTAAACTTCACGACATCCAGCGACAAGTTGAACGACCTGCTGAACAGATACTCATCATGGACGAAGCTAAAGAGATGTGTCGCTTGGCTGCTGCGATACAAGGCATATCTTAGAGCCAAGGCAAAAGGCGACGATATCAACATCATGAAGAGACCAACCCTAACACTGGATGAGCTGAAGGAAGCTGAGACGACTATCACCAAGACGCTGGCGCCAAGCCCAATATCTCTCCACACTCTTCTGGAAGCGATGGCGAAGGGAGTACCTCCCACTCCTTCAGGAGAGACAGAAGTGGACAAAGCCCTAACGGAACATCACCAAGGATGATTTGGTCTTGGTGGTTGACGATAATGCACCTCGTGGGCAGTGGCCACTAGGGAAGATAGTGGATGTGTTCCCAGGCAGGGACAATAGAGTTAGGCAGGTTGAGGTTCGGATCGGAACAAAGTATTTTAGGAGACCGATTACGAAACTGTGTCTCATAGATTCGGCCGTTGAAAAGTAAATTACATTTGCTTTGAAGATAAATGATACGGTAGCGCTCTAGGTAAATAGAGTATAAATAATCATAAATGGTACATAATCTAATGAAGTGTTATTATAGTACACATAAACAATGATTTATTCCTTCTGTCGTATTATACTATTTGATATGTAAGGTTGTTAATTGTAAGCAACACATTTGGAATTAGGTTGTATTGTGCCGCTGTAATTTTAATATGATTTGATTTAATGATCATCTTGTAAGATGGCTCATCGGGGCCGGCTATGTAGCGTCACAAACTAACTTAAGTGTCTGATTATGAAATATATGTGCCACCACTTTGGAATAGGAGTGGCACCCCCAGTCCTCCTGGTATATAAGGTTCCTCTAGCCCTAAACAAAGGAAAGTGATGATGTGGCAATGAGAGGGGTAGAGGATGTGCACAGCACACGAGGTAGTCACATTGTTACCAAAGTTTACAGGAGAAAGACCATTTAGTTATTGCTAGACGGATTGTGAAAGTTTGACTTGCAGAGTATCAACAATTGGTAAGTCGAACATCATTCTTATTTGGATAAAGTATATAACTTTATACTATGATTTGTAACAGTTAAATGTTGTAATTAAACCAGTTATATGAGAATTTAAGTTAGAAAAGATATTCAGAACATAGTGAATGTGAGATGTTCATATTGTACAACCATATATATTCTTCATGAATATATTCTGATTCTGGGATATTCTTGATATATTCAAATGTGTATGACCTAAGTAATATTGGTCAGTTATAATAAGTCATAATATTATGGAATAATAGCCAAAAGAATTAATAAGTTTGGTATAATGTTTAGAGAGAGAGAGAAAGAGAGATAGAGAAAGTTTCTCTCACACAGTAATATACCTTTAGTAGCCAAGATGTGTGGGATATATACACACGCACACAGGGAGTATTATATACCCTATGTATACCAATATTATGTGGATGTGTGCAGATAGGGGTGCACATATAGTCTTGGTCAGGGGAAAGGAATTCGACCAGTGATAATAACCATGGTAACCGAGCAGAGATGCACTGTTTGAGCAGTGTTATACTATGGCTAACTCTGGGGGAAGGTCCAGACTGTTATGATAGTTTATTTAGTTCCTGAATACTTCGGGTTAATTATATCCTTGGGGATGTTGTATAATATACACATGCATTGCTTTATACTGAATGTGTAGAAAGGCTTATATTGTTAATCAATTGTAGAATAATAATACAGAGAATCTTATGTTTAATCTGTGGAAAACTCAGTAAAGTTTGTGGGTTAAATACCTGCAATATAAGATAAATGCACGATTGGTTGAACTTAAATACATAAATATGCACGCACTATGATTCAAGTAGAGGTACACTTTAAACTGTGCAGTTGTTAACGGTTAGAATATCTGAGATATTGCGTTCTCGTTAATAGACATATAATCAGTATTTGGAGTAGAATTTAGCTATTAATGCGCTATGAGAGAATTATCATAAAAAGGATTTATCCATTTGTCTATGATACACAGCAACAATGTACATGTATATTATTCATACGATGTAGAATAGTAACTAGATGTAGTTGTGTTTAATGTTTACGATATAAGATTAGTTCATGATGCAGATGAATTGTGATTACTTAGATAACCCTTATAATTGATAATTCATACTTAATTTGAATATATCAAGAATATCCCAGAATCAGAATATATTCATGAAGAATATATATGGTTGTACAATATGAACATCTCACATTCACTATGTTCTGAATATCTTTTCTAACTTAAATTCTCCTATAACTGGTTTAATTACAACATTTAACTGTTACAAATCATAGTATAAAGTTATATACTTTATCCAAATAAGAATGATGTTCGACTTACCAATTGTTGATACTCTGCAAGTCAAACTTTCACAATCCGTCTAGCAATAACTAAATGGTCTTTCTCCTGTAAACTTTGGTAACAATGTGACTACCTCGTGTGCTGTGCACATCCTCTACCCCTCTCATTGCCACATCATCACTTTCCTTTGTTTAGGGCTAGAGGAACCTTATATACCAGGAGGACTGGGGGTGCCACTCCTATTCCAAAGTGGTGGCACATATATTTCATAATCAGACACTTAAGTTAGTTTGTGACGCTACATGTTTATTACAAGTATAGAATAATAGTGTGCATATTTACTCTGGAATATTAGTTAATTCCTTCTTTTTCGCACGTGTGTGTGGGGATAGGGTGGGTTCCGATCGAAGGAGTGAATGGACTGATAAAATGATAATGATACTACTACTACTACTATACTACTACTACTACTTCTACTACTACTACTACTACTACTACTACTACTACTACTACTACTACTACTACTACTACTACTACTACTACTACGACGACGACGACGACTACGACTACGACTACGACGACGACGACGACGACGACGACGACGACTACTACCACTACTACTACTACTACTACTACTACTCCTAATAATAATAATTATTATTATTATAATGATATAAATAATAATAATAGTAATAATGATAATAATGATAATATTTGTTTGATCAATTCCTCTTTCTGCGGGGAATCCCACTGCCACATATTCATTACAAACTCTCACATCAACTCGATATTGTCATGTTTTCCAATCAATGTCTAAAGCAGATGGTACGTGTGAAGTGAATCGGTATACTTACAAAATCGCGACTTTGTAGGAGTTATTTTGAAACAGGTGATTCTCTTAGGGACCATACCCACCAAGATATTTAACTTTAATCATGGTCCATTTCGTATTCCAATTTCATTTATTTCTATTGTACAATTGCTGGATAGGTCTCATTTATCAGTGTTGTTTTACATTGTAAATATTTTATCTTTGTATTTTGGTTATATGAGTGAATAAAATGAAATGAACTGAAAAAAGAAGAAAAGAAATCGATAACATTTCGAGAAATCCGTTTAATAAGATATATACCACAATTTTGCCCCTGAATTGCGTTATAATACGGGTTTTGCACAAACTGCAAAACTACTTTATCACATTCACATCTTCCACTTGTTTATCAATGTTCATTTACCATAACAAACTATTTTCTTTAAATCTGCGATAAAATAAACTAGCGGTTGTGACAAGAAATATAATTGGTAATATTTCTTCGTTTTATCACGGCATGATCATCATGATCGTCATCATCATCACCATCATCATCATCACTATCATCATTATCATCATCATCATCATCACCATCATCATCACCATCATCACCATCATCACCATCATCACCATCATTATACTATCATCATCATCATCATCACCATCACCACCATCATCATCACCATCATCATCATCATCATCATCATCATCATCATCACCACCATCATCACCATCATCACTATCATCACCATCATCACCATCATGCACCATCATCAACATCATCGTCATCATCATTATCATCATCATCATCACCATCATCACCATCATGCATCATCATCAACATCATCGTCATCATCATTATCATCATCATCATCATCATCATCATCATCATCATCATCATCATCATCATCATCATCATCATCACCATCATCACCATCATTATACCATCATCATCATCATCATCACCATCACCACCATCATCACCATCATCACCATCATCATCATCATCATCATCATCATCACCACCATCATCACCATCATCACTATCATCACCATCATCACCATCATCACCATCATGCACCATCATCAACATCATCGTCATCATCATTATCATCATCATCATCATCATCATCATCATCATCATCATCATCATCATCATCATCAACATCAACTTCGTTATAGAGGCGTTAGGCGCCTGGGGCCCGTTTCATGAAAGGGTCTTATCTTAAGACCGTCTTAACAGTCACGTATTTGCTATTATACTTCCAACCTTGTCCTTTGTGATCGGAACAAATGCCATCTGTATGACCGTAGATCAGTCACAGTCACGTGACAGTTAATGGGTCATTCTTCGATAAGTGTATAGTTTTGCGTCCCGCTACTTTGGTGTCGCATAGAACAAAAATTAAAGCTTTTTTTGTTGTTACCTCTTTGTGTTGACTTACAAGTAAGTACAAAATCCAAAAAAAAGAAGAAAAAAGTAAAGTGATAACTCTTATACTTTTGTTAAAATTTTTTTTTTTTAATGTTCCACCCCTCTCAAACTCGCATGTCCCGATGGCATCATGTAGAAATATCATAATATAGCATTTCAAAAAAGATGCATATTTTTTGTCCTAATATACCTTAATAAATTCAATTTTATGTGTTGACTACGAATACCAAGATTAAATACGCACACATGCAACGATTTAAAACAAATAAATAAAAAAGGAGTCTGTTTTGTGTATCCCGATGTTTTGCGTCATCTCCGTCACGCATTTTGAGTCCGTCATCTACGGTACAAAAATATGCTAAATTTGAGTGATCGTGGTGGCAACATGTCGGGTGACTAGGTAGTAGAAAGAAGAGACACGTTTTTCCCCCGGTCTATAGGTAAGTAACATTGTTTTTTTTAGATCTTTGTCAAAAACCAGGTCCGTACCTTTATTAAGCGTCATCTCCGAACGCTTGATATTAGCTAGATAAAGATATTAGATTGAATTTCTAATCATTTGTATGAATGTGCCCGCGGAACAACTATACAACACTATCGCTTATTTGTATTGCATACATTGCTATTAGCTATCAGCGCTTTAAATGTGTCTGAAAGTCATCTCCGTCACGCATCATCTCCGTCACGTTTTTTTTTGTGACGGAGATGATGATTATCATCTCCGAACGATTGATATTAGCTATATAAAGATGTTAGATTGAATTTCTAATCATTTGTATGAATGTGCCCACGGAACAACCATACAACACTATCGCGCATTTATATTGAATACATTGCCATTAGCTATCGGCGCTTTAAATGTGTCTGATAGTGTCTGAAATGTGTCTGACACACAATGTTGTTCAAAATTGACAAATATTCTATGACAAAGCTTAGTTTGCATGAATTTTAGATTATTTTATAACATGTGGTTATAATGTATTCTTAAATACACGCTTCAGTCATTTCCATCACGCTTCAGTCATCTCCGTCACGCTGAGTTCAAATGCATAAATTTCAACAAAGATTATACTCTGGTAAAAAATATTTGTATTGGTATTTTTAGCGATCTATTTACTCGTAATCATGTACCTCTCTTCATCATATTTTCCTGAGAAAATTTCATCACACTGATTGAAAGCAAAACTATTTGGCAAAATTCACTATTTATTCAGCAAGGCAAGTATAAATTGTGGCTCTAGAGAAAAAAATGTGATTATGGGTGATCAATATGAGGCAGTGTATTATTATTATAATTGTACATGAATTGACCGAGCTGAAGTGAATAAAGGTCTTGTACTTTCAATATTTTATTTTCAAAAAATAATGAATCTGTATGAGAACGTATGGCAGAGTTGCATATAATGCGAAGTGACTTTTTTGTTGTAATAATATGCGTTTTCATATTATATATTTTTTCTGGAAACATATTTTTCTGAACATGTTGATGGAATGGCCTACTATAAAAGATTTTACCTTTCATTTATAAGAATTACGTTTTTGGGTGGTGGTACCCTTTAAAATAAGACCCTTTCATCAAACGGGCCCCTGACTTCCAGTCATGGGACCTGAAATTCGACTAAACCGGGTTGATTTTGACTACAATCGAAAAAGATTCCGGAACGTTTTAGAATTTATCTCCATAATTATCATTAGGGTCACATTTTTAAAAACCCATGTTATGCTACTGTTTCCATGGTTTCCAGGTTGGAAAGGCAACGAGAAAGATTAAAGGTGTTATGCCCGGCGCAGACAGAGCCGACTCGACCCGATCCGACTGGTTTTCAGCCTGATTATTCCAGTATGCGCTGCCTCAGGACTCCGGTTTGTCCAGTCAAGTGTCAGTCGGAGGTCATTCGAGGCCGATTCAACATGTTGGATCGGCTCAGACTGAGCGAAACTAACTCTAGCCTGACTGAAAACCAGTCAGATCGGGTCGTGTCGGCTCTGTCTGCGCCGGGCTTTAGACTAAAAATGAGGAGAAATAAGGGAAGACTCATAGGTGCCGTGTTGTGCGTGTACAACAAACAAGGAGTAGAATTTGATATTTTACATGGGTACCATTGTCGGGTGTTAATAGCCTTGCGCCATTGGCAGCATATCAATAGTTTGCTCCCTGGGGAGTTGAGAATATCATTGTGAGATTGGGCTGTAACAGATGACCATGTGTAATAATATTACTGCAGGAGTGTCACATCGTGGCAGACGATATGCGCGATATAAGACTATTATTATTATTATTATCATTATTATCATTATCATTATTATTATTACTACATGTGTCATCATTATCAACATCATCATCGTCATTATCATTACCATCATCATCAATATCACTGCCGCCATTAATCACCATTGTCATCGTCGTCGCCATCGTCAATCACTAACATCATGATCATCTCAATCATCATCACCAACAACACCATCATTACCATTATCATAATCGCCATTATCACCATTACCAACATCATGGTCATGATCATCATAATCACCACTACCAATACTCATCATCGTCGTCGTCATCATCATCATCACCAACATCATGATCATCGTCATCTCCATCATCACCATCGCTAACATCATGATCATGATCATCAGCATCATTTTCATCATCATAATCACCACTAGGCTACCTTCTATAATCTTCATCATCGTCGTCGTTGTCATCATTATCATCAGAATCATCATTGTCATCATCATAAACATCATCAATCATAATTATTAAACCGTGCGAAGCTAAATAAGTCAGAAATATAAGATTTTTTTTTTTCAAAGAAAATACGTGTAATATCCAACAAAATTCCTGCAAACAATTATGCAATATGTATTAAAGAATATATTATTCTTCCTATTCGTCAATTACTACAACTCTGTGGTATGGCTATACAAAAAATATCAAAATGTTCGCAACAATTATTTTTTATAATTGAATATATTAAAACCTTACTGAGAAGTAGGCTTAAATTCCTAAACATTATTGCATATTCATCCATATTATATTATAACACAATGTTCAGATATACTAATATATGACAATATCTTATCAATGCAATAACTGTGATGCACGGACAAGGGAAGACGTGGTCGATGATCATTATAGGAGCCTACATTGGACAGTAACCTGTCAATAGATGGCAGTATACAAGAAAGGGCAATGCAGAGTGGTGATTCTCTATAATAATTATGTAAAGGCCTGGTCACACAGGACACGACTAGTCCTACGAATGCAGTACGCATTGGTACGAATCTATGGCAAGCCGTTTTTAACATTTATTCCTATTTCTTGATATATCAAGAAATCGAATATTTGATATCAAGAATTGATTTCTTGATATCAATTATCAAGAAATACTTTTCTGTTGTTAAAGGGGCCCTGCAACCCAAATGCATGTTGACCTCTGTTCATCTGTATTAGTGTACACATTCAATATTTGTAAACGGTTTGACCCAGATATGTTTTGTATATTTTTAAACATTTTATCATTTATTTGTCTTCATGTTGCTAAGCCCCACCTCCTAAAAAACACTCCAGAGCAAATTCTATTGTTGACCTGCAGTGACATCATTTGTCAATCACTGGTCAGCTACCATGAGATTAACAAAAGATGAAAGTACAAAAAGAACATCCACACAAAAGCATACCCTGCATACCTCCATGCAATTGCTTAGACAGTGCTTTTCTTCTGACATAGCAACGGCTATTGTAATTGAAGTTGTGTGAGTTGGTATTCTATTCAACCGTGTGATGCTATTGTGATTAGCCTAATCTTTTTGTACTTTCATCTTTTGTTAATCTCATGGTAGCTGACCAGTGATTGACAAATGATGTCACTGCAGGTCAACAATAGAATTTGCTCTGGAGGGTTTTTTAGGAGGTGGGGCTTAGCAACATGAAGACAAATAAATGATAAAATGTTTAAAAATATACAAAACATATTTGGGTCAAACTGTTTACAAATATTGAATGTGTACACTAATACAGATGAACAGAGGTCAACCCCAGGTAGCAAGCCAACGTTGGTCCAACGTTGGACCAACGTTGTCCAATTTTTTCGGCAACGTTGGTCCAACGTTGTCCGGCAACGTTGGACCAACGTTGCTTGCGTACGCCCAAACAACGCTGCTCCAACGTTGGCGAAAACAAAATACCAACGTTGGATCAACGTTGGTCCATCGTTGGAAAGTTGTCATTTGTCAACGTTGGACCAACGCTTTTCCAACGTTGATCCAAGGTTGGTATTTTGTATTCGCCAACGTTGGAGCAGCGTTGGTTGGGCGTACGCAAACGTTCATCCAACGTCAAAGCAACATGTGTCCAACAAGCATCCACCATATTTCCAACAAGCATCCAACATGTCTCCAACACTCATCCAACAAGCATCCAACATGTCTCCAACAAGCATCCAACATGTCTCCAACAAGCATCCAACGTTGGTCCAGCGTAATTCACCAACATTTCTCCAACGTTGGTCCAACGTTGATCCAACGTTGGTCCAACGTTGGTCCAACATTGGACCAACGTCTCACCGTACTAAAAAAATTAAATTAATATTCATAAGACACGCCTATTGGTGATATCTAGAACATCCTATCCTAGCTTTGCCTTTACCTAAGACTAACCCTAACCCTATTCCTAGTCCTATTCCTATCCATATAGTCCTATTCCTATTCCTACACTCACTACATCTACATCATCCACTCAGCTTTATATAACCTAGCTTCTGTGTTAATATTTGTTTGATGGTTGGTATTTCGATAAAGTTGAATGTTTGGATAAAGTTTTAAGAATTTACACAAATACATCATGGAAACAAACCTTTAGAATGTTTTTGTAGATAAATAACTTACATATATTTCAAATAATGAGTAAATAATAACATTGGATTCATTCTGAACAATCAAATAACATGATTATTAATGCTGTTTGCAGTCAATGATAACCACTCATGAATATTCATGAATAATAACCAACGTTCATCCAACGTTGAACCAACGTTGATCCAACGATGGCATACATCCTGCTTTCAGCAGCTAATTTTAAATCCTTTTATTATGCAAGGGGGTTTTGACCACCTTTGCTACGAGTAAAAAAATTACCTTTTCTAACATAACAGCTACATGTAGTGAACAACAGATGTGAAATGTTGGATTCTCGTTGGATTAACGAACGTTTCACTGTGGGTTACCGATGTCGATCCAACGTTGCTCTAACGAGATTGTCCAACCTCCATTTCACTTTGAGTTACCGATGTTGATCCATCGTTGGTGTTGTAATATAATACAAGTAGGCGAAATGCCATGTGTAACTCTGGCATAACAATAATAAATACTGGTAAATTACAAACTTGAGTGTCAGGGTAGACTACCCGACACCCAGAAGATGGAACCAGGGGATTATTCTGCCCCTTTCGTACGGTTGTCATCCCCTATGTAAGACCGACATTTACCTTAATGCAAAATGGTTTAACGTGCTAGTGCCAGGGTGGACTACCCAACGCCTAGATGATACCAAGGGATTATTCTGCCCTAAATGGTATTCATCTCTATCACAAATCTAATCTATCCGGGGGTCTGAGACGTCGAAGTGGGTAGCGCCTGTCACGTTCTTGCGAGGGCGGCTTCACCTCACTCCAGCACGCTTATGGGACCTCCGTTTCCTCGTTTACTGGAACATGGATGTTACCTTCAGGTGCGCGACGCTTCTTTAGATGATGTCTGTTCCGGCGATACCGCCCACCGTTCTCACTCTGGATGTGGTACGAGCGGGACGTTGAATCTTGAGTTGTCACTACGCCAGGTTTCCATTCTTTTCCCACTTGGTAGTACACACGTTCTCCAGACTTCAACACCGGCAGCGACTTGGCACCCTGGTCATAGTATCGCTTCTGCCTCTTCTGGAGCTCTTTCTTCCTACTAGCTATGCACCGTTGATAACGAACAGTACAGTTCTCAATAAAGCGTTTTCTGGATGGTATATCCGGTCACACATCAACCGTGAAGCTCGCCTCCCAAAATGGATTCAAATTAGCATTTCTACAACACAGGTCATGGCGAATCGAATCAGACATACAGTCACTTTCACTTCAGACACCATGTTGTAATATAATACAAGTAGGCACACGAGTATAGTTGAAAGCTTACTTTATTAACTGCTTGTAGATCGATGGCCCAACTCATACATGGTTTCTTGACACCCGATAATATACATATCGATCCTATATGGTAATTCACCGGGGATGGCGCACTTCTATTTATGATTGTAATTCTACTTGAGTCCACTCATTACTGTTGGTCTAACGAGATTGTCCAACGTCTTTTTCACTGTGAGTTACCGATGTTGATTCAACGAGATTGTCCAACGTCTTTTTCACTGCGAGGTACCGATGTTGATCCAACGTTGGTCCAACAAGATTGTCCAACGTCTTTTTCACTGCGAGTTACCGATGTTGGTCCAGCGTTGCTCCAACGAGATTGTCCAACGTCAATTTCACTGCGAGTTACCGATGTTGGTCCACCGTTGGTCCAACGAGATTGTCCAACGTCCATTTCACTGCGAGTTACCGATGTTGGTCCAACGTTGGTCCAACGAGATTGTCCAACGTCTTCTTCACTGCGAGTTACCGATGTTGGTCCAACGTTGGTCCAACAAGATTGTACAACGTCCATTTCACTGCGAATTACCGATGTTGGTCCAACGTTGGGCTAACGAGATTGTCCAACGTCTTTTTCACTGCGAGTTACTGATGTTGGTCCAACGTTGGTCCAACGAGATTGTCCAACGTCTTTTTCACTGCGAGTTACCGATGTTGATCCAACGTTGGTCCAACGAGATTGTCCAACGACTATTTCACTGCAAGTTACCGATGTTGGTGCAACGTTGGTCCAACGAGATTGTCCAACGTCCATTTCACTGCGAGTTACCGATGTTGGTCCAACGTTGGTCCAACAAGATTGTACAACGTCCATTTCACTGCGAGTTACCGATGTTGGTCTAACGTTGGGCTAACGAGATTGTCCGACGTCTTTTTCACTGCGAGTTACCGATGTTGGTCCAACGTTGGTCAAACGAGATTGTCCAACGTCTTTTTCACTGCGAGTTACCGATGTTGATCCAATGTTGGTCCAACAAGATTGTCCAACGTCCATTTCACTGCGAGTTACCGATGTTGGTCCAATGTTGGTCCAACAAGATTGTCCAATGTCTTTTTCACTGCGAGTTACCGATGTTGGTCCAACGTTGGTCCAACGAGATTGTCCAACGTCTTTTTCACTGCGAGTTACCGATGTTGATCCAACGTTAGTCCAACGAAATTGTCCAACGTCTATTTCACTGCGAGTTAACGATGTTGATCCAACGTTGGTCCAACGAGATTGTCCAACGTACATTTCACTGCGAGTTACCGATGTTGGTCCAACGTTGGTCCAACGAGATTGTCCAACTTCTTTTTCACTGCGAGTTACCGATGTTGGTCCAACGTTGATCCAACGAGATTGTCCAACGTCCAACGAGTTCCAACGAGTTTGCAAGTTTCCGACGTTGGTCCAACGTTGGCTTGCTACCTGGGTACGCGATGACGTAGAGAAGTGGGCTACGGGAGCTTCAAAAATCGGTTCACTCCGCCATGTTGCCCATGTACAAAGTCTATGGGACACGTGACTTGCGCGCGTTAAGTGAGCCTTCTAGTTATAAACGGGTTGGTTTGTTTATTCATACTTCTATGGCCATGGCAACTGCAAGTGCGCAAAGCGTAATTACTTTAGCTTTTTGCGTAATGTGTTAATTTATCCAATGAATCCACGTCTGATAATTTATTCAAATGAAAAAAATCTGACGTACTACCTCATTTGCATGACATTCGGTAGGTATTTTCAAAAACTTGCTGATAAAGGTGTGGCCTATCTCTGTGGTTAAAACGCTATACGCTTATTCAGTTGGGGTTCTAGTATTTATATTGTATTTCTGTGAGGTGAATAAGTTCAACAAGGGTCTAAACTAGAAACACTCTCACGGAGGCGCCACAGCGGGTTCTAAAAAAGGTTATACATGCGGCGGGAATATACCCTCTAGAAACGTCTAATTACAAATCGAGGTCATTTCATTTCATTGTTAGCATCGTCTGGTCGTTATGCAGATGGAAGCACTAACGGATCTTAGTAAAGTGAATCTTGAAAGGACTAGCTCTGTTGGTGAAAGCGTGAATTGCTGGGGTACTACTCGGTGCATCGTCGGGCAAGGAAAGTTTGTAGTCCTGTAGAATGTAGGCGGTGAACATGAACAGCTCCATCCGGGCTAGTTGCTCCCCGGGGCACACCCTTCTTCCTGTCAGGTACAAACGCAAAACAACAGAAAATGCGTTTTTTCTTTTGACTGTCTTAAACATTTCTAAAGTAAATTTCAAATTTGGTGACGTTATCCATCAGAGGAATGAGCCCCTCCAGATAACCTGTCTTCCTGTAAGTTCAGAAAACTAAAGAGACAAATACATCAGGGTAATTCATATAAAGATATACAGTCTCCCATAACACCTATATACCAACTCTTGAATTTAACCAGGGGATTCTAACATAATATTATACGAAGTATACCAGTTCAATGATATATTGTAGACTTATTGAAATGTTGAACACTATTGTACGCACAACTGATATAAGAAAAACTATTTAAAAATAAATAATCATTGGAAAAATAAACAAAGATAGTAGGAATCTATTCACCGGGAATAACCATTGAAATATAACGCAAGAATAGAGAGAAGGTTGTATACCATACGAACAAACTCACCATAACCAAAAGGCATGGGCTCCAGGTCTCTCTTCAAAGCCCCGGAAGTGTCCAGGAACCTACTCGGCCGGAACTCCTCTGGCCTATCCCAGAGTTTCGGGTTCTGCGCCAGGTACCACAGATTGGTCGTGATGACGTCACCCTCAGACACGTCATAGCCGCCAAGCTTGCAGTCACGTGACGCCGAGTGGGCAAGATGGAAGTCGACGGTTGGCGTGAACCGAGAACATTCCATGATGGCGGCTTCCGTCACGGGAAGATTGCGGTGGTCCGAATACAGCGGGCGCCGTCCGTCACCAACCACTGTACGTATCTCATCGCGGACCCGTTCTTGGTCCGTTGTGTGCACGGCCATGTTGTGCAATATCCACATCAGGGTGGTGGTGGACGTCTCCCAGCCGCCGATTAGCGCATCCACGAGAGTCAGCTCAAAGTTGATATTATCCAGATCGGTCCAAGATCCCTGTTAGAAAAAGATTTGTTGAAGCAATCAAGTGAAAGCGTTTAATTAAGTAAATTATGATAGACTTAAACAATCGGATATCTTGGTAATATTAGCGAAAATAACAAATGTAAAAGAGGGTAAATAAGTTATGTATGTATGCATGTTTTATGTAGACGCGCGATAAATTACTTGTCAGCGGAATATCTTCAGTTTCAGATTCATGTCTTTCGTTTCGTAATGAAGGCTACAACACACACGGCGGGCGTGAAACATGGCGCCACATTAAATGGTAGTCAGCCAAATTTACCTCGCTATGGGATGTGTTTTAATAGTATGACGTCACACTATCCACCCCGTTCCCTGAAGTGGTGAGTGAAATAACAAACGGTAGAGAAGGACTACTTTTTCGGTCTAATTAAAAAGTTTCTCTGACCATGATGACGAGACGACGCAGTACCTTTACTACTTACCGCGGCAGTTCTCGCGGCCTTCTCTTTCAGGAAGCATTCGACGAAGTTCGTCGGCTGATCGTCATCGGGGTTAAAGGTAGCCGATCGGCGATGGATGGCATTCGTCACGAAGTCGTGCACCTGTTTGTACTTTGCCTTGAGCTCGTAGACAGCTGGTAATGGCAGCTTGGACAGGAACGGGACCATGGGAACCAGCCCCCCTGTGCCCATCAGATCGAAGAGGCGACTCGTGGTGTCGACAAGACCTATAAACACGATAATGTTATACATGCGAGTATATGGAGGAGTAGGAATCTACGTCACATGAATCAGTTGTGCCCATCAGATCGAAGAGGCGACTCGTGGTGTTGACCAGACCTTTAATTAAACACGATAATGTTATACATGTGATTACGTGAAAGAGTAGGAATCTACGTCACAGGAATCAGTTGTGCCCATCAGATCAAAGAGTCGACTCGTGGTGTTGACCAGACCTAGCGCTATACACACGATCATGTTATATATGTGATTATGTGAAGGAGTAGTAATCTACGTCACATGTATCAGATAAATTAGGTATCAGGCAAAATCAGACTTATCAACAAAAACGTATCAAATAACCTACAATTACATCGTAAATGTATGCATACGTTTGTGGCTGGTATGTGAGATTTTAAAGCATTTTCTTTTTTTTATCATGGGGCATGTCGTTTCCAATGAACAAATACCCCACCCCAACCTTTTATACGGCAAGCATCCGTTTTGACCAGGTCATTTAATACATCATATTTCAACCAGGGAGTTGTGTTTTTTTCTCAGTATTTTAGTTTGACCTTCGGTCCCTGGGACAATTCAAATGATACAAAGACGTGACATTACCTTTAAGCTCTTCGTTGTCATATTCGTAGGTTACTCATTACCTTTAAGCTCTTCGTTGTCATACTCGTATGTTACTCTTTACCTTTAAGCTCTTCGTTGTCATACTCGTAGGTTACTTATTACCTTTAAGCTCTTCGTTGTCATACTCGTAGGTTACTCTTTACCTTTAAGCTCTTCGTTGTCATACTCGTAGGTTACTCATTACATTTAAGCTCTTCGTTGTCATACTCGTAGGTTACTCTTTACCTTTAAGCTCTTCGTTGTCATACTCGTATGTTACTCATTACCTTTAAGCTCTTCGTTGTCATACTCGTAGGTTACTCTTTACCTTTAAGCTCTTCGTTGTCATACTCGTAGGTTACTCTTTACCTTTAAGCTCTTCGTTGTCATACTCGTAGGTTACTCTTTACCTTTAAGCTCTTCGTTGTCATATTCGTAGGTTACTTATTACCTTTAAGCTCTTCGTTGTCATACTCGTATGTTACTCATTACCTTTAAGCTCTTCGTTGTCATACTCGTAGGTTACTTATTACCTTTAAGCTCTTCGTTGTCATACTCGTAGGTTACTTATTACCTTTAAGCTCTTCGTTGTCATACTCGTAGGTTACTCTTTACCTTTAAGCTCTTCGTTGTCATACTCGTAGGTTACTCTTTACCTTTAAGCTCTTCGTTGTCATACTCGTAGGTTACTTATTACCTTTAAGCTCTTTGTTGTCATACTCGTGGGTTACTTATTACCTTTAAGCTCTTCGTTGTCATACTCGTAGGTTACTCTTTACCTTTAAGCTCTTCGTTGTCATACTCGTAGGTTACTCTTTACCTTTAAGCTCTTCGTTGTCATACTCGTAGGTTACTCTTTACCTTTAAACTCTTCGTTGTCATACTCGTGGGTTACTTATTACCTTTAAGCTCTTCGTTGTCATACTCGTAGGTTACTCATTACCTTTAAGCTCTTCGTTGTCATACTCGTATGTTACTCTTTACCTTTAAGCTCTTCGTTATCATACTCGTATGTTACTCTTTACCTTTAAGCTCTTCGTTGTCATACTCGTAGGTTACTCATTATCTTTAAGCTCTTCGTTGTCATACTCGTAGGTTACTCATTACCTTTAAGCTCTTCGTTGTCATACTCGTAGGTTACTCATTACCTTTAAGCTCTTCGTTGTCATACTCGTATGTTACTCTTTACCTTTAAGCTCTTCGTTGTCATACTCGTATGTTACTCTTTACCTTTAAGCTCTTCGTTGTCATACTCGTATGTTACTCTTAAGCTCTTCGTTGTCATACTCGTGGGTTACTTATTACCTTTAAGCTCTTCGTTGTCATACTCGTATGTTACTCATTACCTTTAAGCTCTTCGTTGTCATACTCGTATGTTACTCTTTACCTTTAAGCTCTTCGTTGTCATACTCGTAGGTTACTCATTACCTTTAAGCTCTTCGGTGTCATACTCGTAGGTTACTTATTACCTTTAAGCTCTTCGTTGTCATACTCGTGGGTTACTTATTACCTTTAAGCTCTTCGGTGTCATACTCGTAGGTTACTTATTACCTTTAAGCTCTTCGTTGTCATACTCGTAGGTTACTCATTACCTTTAAGCTCTTCGGTGTCATACTCGTAGGTTACTTATTACCTTTAAGCTCTTCGTTGTCATATTCGTGGGTTACTTATTTCCTTTAAGCTCTTCGTTGTCATACTCGTATGTTACTCATTACCTTTAAGCTCTTCGTTGTCATACTCGTGGGTTACTTATTACCTTTAAGCTCTTCGGTGTCATACTCGTAGGTTACTTATTACCTTTAAGCTCTTCGTTGTCATACTCGTAGGTTACTCATTACCTTTAAGCTCTTCGTTGTCATACTCATAGGTTACTCATTACCTTTAAGCTCTTCGGTGTCATACTCGTAGGTTACTTATTACCTTTAAGCTCTTCGTTGTCATACTCGTGGGTTACTTATTACCTTTAAGCTCTTCGTTGTCATACTCGTGGGTTACTCATTACCTTTAAGCTCTTCGTTGTCATACTCGTGGGTTACTCATTACCTTTAAGCTCTTCGTTGTCATACTCGTAGGTTACTTATTACCTTTAAGTTCTTCGTTGTCATACTCGTAGGTTACTCCGGTCACAATCTTGGTGATGACGTTGGCGATGGAGCTGTTGATGAGGAGCAGAGGGTCGATGCTTTTACCTCCCGCCTTCTCGACCTCCCGAACGACACAGTCCGCGGCTTCGCCGACTATGTCCTGAAACTTGTGGGCAAAAGGGACATGGAGAAAGGAAAGTCACGGAAAGAACACAAAGAGGGGGGGGGGGGGGGGAGGGGGGGGGGGTTGTATTTATAAAATGAATATTATGAAATCAAACAATCAAATTAAATAATTACAAAAATCCAAATCAATATGAATGAAAATGAAATTGTTGTTGTTACTATTATAACCATAGTCAAGTATAATAACAAAAACATCATCATCGGTTACGGTAATGATAGTAATAATAATAATTTAGTATTTGATAATTATTTGTTTCAAATTGTATTATCATTATCATTATTAGTTGTGTTAGTAATATTATTATTATTATTATTAGTAGTAGTAGTAGTAGTAGTAGTAGTAGTAGTAGTAGTAGTAGTAGTAGTAGTAGTAGTAGTAAAATTACTTTTTATATTACTACTTTTATTATTATCATTATTATTATTATTATCATCTTTATCAATACCATTACCTCATGACTGAAGTATCAACTTTCCTGAAGACACTGGCGAAGAATCTCCGGAGGTCCCGCCAGTCGGCCCCGGTAGAAAACGTCACACCTGTCCATATCGTATAATTGAAAATTTTGAATGTATAATGATTAGATGTATAGAGTACAGAAGCCATGATGTCATAAAAACACTTTTTTAGAATTTTAAAATTTGGACTTCATTTTCAGAAAGAGCATAACAAATAATGTCCAAATATCGAATTTGAAAGGTATAGGTTACGTATTGGCTGAGATATGCCCATCCGAGTGAATTTTACTTCAATGGGCAATCATTGTTATAGAATATAGTGCACTGATTGCCCATTGACAAACAAAATCATTCGGATGGACATATCTCAGCCAATACGTAACTTATTCCTTTGATTTTCGGTACCGCATTTGGACATTATTTGTTATGCTCTTTCTGAAAATGATTTCCAAATTTTAAAATTCTAAACAAAATGTTTATGACATCGTTTATGAGATCACACTTCACCACTCTATTACCTGTCAAGTTAACATTGTTGGTAGTTAGCCATCGAACACATTCGCTTGGGATCACCATCAATTAAATTACAATGTTTATTTATGTGATCTGATATGTGGTTTACTGAATAGGCCCCTAATGTGTACATAAAATCCATTGTATTGTACATTAACGTCACATGACCGAGTAATACCGGGTTTTGTCAGGATTAAACATAGAGATAGTACATCTAACTCTTTGGGATTTAACTACATTGTATGACGAACAGAACCCTATACGTCGACATGGTCGAAAGTCTCACTTGTCAAATATATTTGTTCGGTTGCTAGTCACAGATCAGAGGCTTTAAACAAAATACACATCTTGGCAGTGATCCGGCAATGCATCAATAGATCTTATGGATCCTTATAAAAACAATTATTTATACTCATATTGATAGCGGTTTATAACATTTCAATCCGGGAACTCTCGAATTAGTCGCGTTAACTCAGAGCAGCCGTGATAGAGTCGCGATCTTGCGGAAATATATTCAACCAACTTACTCATGTTACTACTCATAGGTTACTAAGGTTGACAGTAGCAAATGTGAATAGATGTAGGACTTGATGAACGAAGCACGTGCTGCGGTTGGTCATCGAATTCACGACCTCTGTATTGAAAGACGAAGGGCCAACTCAATATACCACAACACTTCCACGTATAGATATCAATCGGTAAAGATGAATCCCTTACATATTACCACACGCATCGCTGCAGTACATGCGTTGGGATATAAGAGGTTGGCCGTGATGAAGCTATTTCTAGGAATCCTCTGCTTCATTGTGTGTTGTCTTACTCTGCTGGAGAACCCGTTGCTTGGCTCAGCTAGAGGGAGGAAACTTCCAAGTCCCCACCAGTCGGTACACCGAGCAGCCCAGGATAAGAAGAGCTCTCCTGGTCAAGATGTTACACACTTTCGATATAATTATGGAATCAAATCATACGATCCGGGACATCATCTGTCGGGTTCGGCGACTAGAGAACGACGTAACATGTCCGCTGTCAAGAAGCGACCACGATGGTTTTCATCGAATTCAGATATGCGCATCAAACCCGGGCAGCTGGAGACCACCTGTTGGAAACAGGTACAGATTTTTAGTAACGAGGGCTTGGAGACAGGGGAACACGCTTGTCCTGGACTACCCTGTGGTATCCGGCTCTTCGTGGACACCAACTACCAGACCTTCCAGCGGAGCGATGCTGTCTTACTAATGCACCGCACTCCTTGGAATTGGGCTGACCTGCTCGCCAGAAAGCCACCAGGACAAAAATGGATTATGTTCTCGCATGAAAGTCCATTAAACACGAAAAGTGATATCATCCCACCGGTGGAACACTACGACGCGTGGAACGACGCGTACGACTACGGCATGTCTTTTAGGTAACCCAATCGCATTTGCAAAGGTGTACAACTGACATGAATTATTAGCAATACAATTAATTTCATACAAAATAAGTTTCTCTACTTTGGTGACATCCATGGGCGTAAATTTGTTCGGAAAGCACAATGCATTGGGGGGGGGGGGGGGGGGGGGGGGGGGGGCGAGCAATTGTTCACAAACAATGCTCGCCCCTCCAATGCATTGTGTTTTCCGAACAGATTTACGCCAGTGGTGACATCGTAAACGAAATGGTCTTTGACGGGATCTCGTGTGTGGGTGCGCGCGTGTGTGTGTGTGTGTGTGTGTGTGTGTGTGTGTGTGTGTGTGTGTGTGTGTGTGTGTGTGTGTGTGTGTGTGTGTGTGTGTGTGTGTGTGTGTGTGTGTGTGTGTGTGTGTGTGCGTGTGTGTGTGTGCATTTGGTGTGTGTGTGTGTGTGTGTGTGAGAGAATTTCAATTTCGATTATTGCGTGGAGCCATATAATACTACTGAGCAGCTTTATAGATTTGGTTTTGTTGGGGATAGGTTGGGGGAGGTAACAGAAACGTACACACATTTATTTTTATTTTGTGGGGAAGTTCGAAGGATATGCCCAGCTAGCCACCTGACGTCGTGCCAACGTTGGGCCGATGTAAAATTCGTTTTAAGAGGACGTTGGGCCGACATGCGACATGCGACGTCACCGCGACGTGAAAATGTCCGCCAGCCCAACATCAGCTCGGCGTCTTTTTTTAATGCTGGCCCAACGTCATTTTGCGATTTCGGCCCAACATCAATTATTGACAATGGCCCAATGTCAGTTCTAACGTAGGCCCAACATCGATTCCTGACGTTGAGAGAACATCAAGTTCTGACGTTGGCCCGACGTTAAAATGTCCGCCAGCCCAACATTGTCCCAACATCATTTTGTGATGTCGGGCAAATGTCAATTTCCGACAATGGCCCAACACCGAATCCTGACATAGGACAGATATCAAATTCTAATGTGGGCTCGACGTTAAAATGTCCGCCAGCCCAACATCGTCACTACGTCATTTTGTGATATTGGCATAACGTCAATTTCCGACAATGGCCCAACATCAACTCGTGACATTGGACCAACATAACATTATGATGTCGGCTCGAGGTTAAAATGTCCGCTAGCCCAACGTTGTCACGACATCATTCTGTGATGTTGGCCCAACGTCAATTTCCGCCAATGGCCCAATATCAAATCCTGACGTTGGGCCAACATCAAATTCTGACGTTGGCCCGACATTAAAATGTCCGCCAGGCTGACATTAGTCCAACGTTATTTTTTATTGTTGGCCCAACATCAAATCTTGACGTTCGCCCGACGTTTGAATGTCCGCTAACCCAACATTGGCCCAACGTCATTTTCTGATGCTGGACCAACATCAAAATTTGACAATGGCCCAATGTCAAATGGCCAACGTAGGACCAACATCAAAAACGTAAAAAGAAATTGGAAAACATACATTGATTCCACGTCGGATCCATGCTTTTTGTTTAACCTTTACACACATTCATTCATTCATTCATAAATCATAATCATAATCATAATTCTATCATAATTCTATAAATATTCTATTCCTACATCTATTGCCTACTCCTAAACCTATCATCCTATCGTCCTACAAACATAGGTCGCAATCGGTATAATATATATACACTTCTTCTTAGCATGTATGTTTTGTAATGGTTAGTATTTGCAGAGCGTTGAATCTGAAATAATCCACCTTCAAATCATATTCATAACACTATTTAAAGGTGTTATTTATATTCTTATATATCCTTCTAAATTATATACAGCAGCAAGTACATGACAAAAGTATATTTTTTAATATAAATAATTCCCAAAATCGAAAATTTTCATTTCACTTACGATCGCTTATAATCGATCATGAATTCCCCGATAGCAATACTTTTTTTTTTTACTTTTGAATTACTAATGTTTGTAATCGATCAAACGAAATTCAATTCATTCAAGATTCTCAAAGCAAGTTAACAAAAATATCAAAAAAAAAGTATCCAGCTAGCTAACTGACGTCGGACCGGTGTCGGCAGGTCGTCGGCAAGATCGCGGTCGACAAACAGACGTCGCGCCAACATTACGCCAACGTCGAATTTAAGTTGGAGGTTTGGAAATGAAATAAGTCGGAAAATGGTTGTAGCCGATGTCATTAAGCTGACGAAAAAAATACGTCTCAAATAAAACGTCGCGCTAAAATCGCACCGAAACTGATACGAATGTAAGAGCTCGATAGAGGGTTGTAATATTAATGTTGGGCCGATGTCAATAAACCAACATGAATATGACATCTCAAATATGACGTTGGGCCAATGTTGTACCGATGTCGGAATATATCATTTTAAGAGGTCGGTAAATGGTTGTGGAATTGATGTCGGACGGATGTTATTAATTGGACATCAATATGATATCACAAATATGACGTCAAGCCGATATCGCGCCGATGTCAGAATTGGCAGCAATGACACGAGTCGGCAAATAGTCATGAAATCGATGTTCAGCCGATGTCAATATTCTGACATGAATATGTCATCTCCAATATGACGTCGGGATAATTTCGCGCCGATGTTGGAACTGGTAGCAATTAAAGAGGTCGGTAAATGGTTGTAACATTGATGTCGGACCAATGAGTTTTATTGGACATCAATATGACATCTCAATTATGACGCCAAAGCGATATCCTGCCGATGTCATAAATGGCACCAATGAAACTAATCATTAAATAGTCATTAAATGGATGTTGTGCCGATGTCAATAATTCGACATGAATATGACATCTCAAATATAAAATCGGCCTTCTATCGCCCCGATGTTGGAACTGGTAGTAATTTAAGAGGTCGGTAAAATGTTGTGAAATTGATGTCGGGTCACAGTTATTAATTAGACATAAATATGACATCCAAAATATGACTTTGGGCCTATACCGCACAGATGTCGAAATTTTAAAGGTGGGTAAAAGGTTGTGAAATAGATGTCGGGCGGATGTCATTACTCCTACATAAATATGACATCTCTACTATGACGTCAGTCCGATATTGTGATGATGTTGTATCTGGTAGCAATTTAAGTGTTTGGTACATGGTTGTGAAATTGATGTCTGGCCAATGTTATTAATTTGACCTCAATATGACATCTCTATATGATGACGCCAAAGCGATATCCTGCCGATGTCAGAACTGACAGCAATTAAACAAGTCGGCAAATGGTCATTAAACTGATGTTGTGCCGATGTCATTAATCCGACATGAATAAGAGATCTCAAATATGACGTCGGGCTAATATCGCGCAGATGTTGGAACTGGTAGCAAATTAAGAGGTCAGTCAAAGATTGCAAAATTGATGTTGGGCTTATGTTATTAAATATACATAAATATGACAGCTCAAATTTGACGTTGGGTCAATGTTGTACCGATGTCGGAACTAGCGACCATTTGCCGGCTTGTTTCATTGCTGCCAGTTCTGACATCGGCAGGATATCGCTATGGCGTCATCATTGAGATGTCATATTCATGTCTAATCATTGACTTCGGCACAACATCAATTTAATGACCATTTGCCGAGTTGTTTCATTGCTGCAAGTTCTTACATCAGCCTGACATATTTATCACATTCATGTCTAATTAATAAAAATCGGACCGATATCAATTTTACTACCATTTACCGACCTCCTTAATTGCTATCTTTTCCGACATCGGCGCGATATTAGCCCGACGTCATATTGGAGATGGCATATTCATGTCCGACTATTGACATCGGCGCAACATCACTTTTATGATCATTAGCCGACTTGATTCACTGCTGCCCATTCTGACGTCTAGGATTTCGGTTTGACGTCAAAATTGAGATGTCCTATTCTTGTCTCATTATTAACATTGTCCCGATATTAATTTCACAACCATGACTGACCACTGACTGAATAATTGATGTTGGGTCGAAATCGCAAAATGACGTTTGGCCAGCATTAAAAAAAAACACGCCACGCTGATGTTGGCGGACATTTTTACGTCGCGGCGACGTCGGATTTTTAATGTAGGCCCAACGTCGTCTTAAAACGACTTTTTACATTGGCTCAATGTTGGCACAACGTCAGGTGGCTAGCTGGGTAGCGACCTCTTAAATTGATACCAGTCCCAACATCGGCGCTATATTAGGTCGACCTCTTATTGGAGATGTCATATTAATGACATTGGGCCATTGTCAAATTTTGATGTTGGTCCAGCATCAAAAAATGACGTTGGGCCAATGTTGGGTTAGCGGACATTCAAACGTCGGGCGAACGTCAAGATTTGATGTAGGGCCAACGTCAAGATTTGATGTTGGGCCAACAATAACAAAAATAACGTTGGGCTAATGTCGGGCTAGCGGACATTGTAATGTCGGGCCAACGTCAGAATTTGATGTTGTGACAATGTTGGGCTAGTGGACATTTTAACCTCGCGCCCATATTATCATAATGTTATGTTGGTCCAATGTCATGAGTTGATGTTGGGCCATTGTCGGAAATTGACGTTATGCCAATATCACAAAATGACGTGGTGACAATGTTGGGCTGACGGACATTTTAACGTCGAGCCCACATCAGAATTTGATATCTGTCCTATGTCAGGATTTGGTGTTGGGCCATTGTCGGAAATTGACATTTGTCCGACATCACAAAATGATGTTGGGACAATGTTGGGCTAACGGACATTTTAACCTCACGCCCACATCATAATGTTATGTTGGTCCAATGTCATGAGTTGATGTTGGGCCATTGTCAGAAATTGACGTATATTCAAAATGACGTGGTGACGATGTTGGGCTGGCGTGGAAAGCTTTTGTTCAACATTTTCAGTTGGATGAAATTAGAAATTTGGAGTGGCGAGATTCATTTGTTGGGTTAATTATTTGTTTATATAGAATTTTAAAAAATGCAAACTATAATTGTTACGGTAAAGTATGTTATATTTATGTCAAGATCTGGGGAGCAAGTAGCAACTTTAGAAAAAAGTGAACAAAACTATTTTGAACTATAGGGATGAGGAAAAGAAAATAGCCACTATAATGGGAAAGCTGGGGTTATATCTCCAACAGTGGGAGCAGCTTAATTTAAATTCAGTTTCATTTTCTCTCCACCGTGAGCAGGTAAAATGTAAATCTTGCAGCCTGGGTAATTTACTTATTTTGTATTTGTGTGTATTGAGATGGTGAGCAGATATCAATTGAGTGAGTAGTGTTCGTGTGTGATGTGTGCGTGTCGTCCGCGAGTATGCATGCGTGTGAGTGTTTTGGGGGAGGGGTAGGAAAGGGCTTTGCTCTTTTATTACAGAGTAACCTCCAATTTGTTGTATAATTATTTCAGTTTAAGAATACAATATCTATATCTAAGTTACTGTAATATAAAATACAAATGTTATTATCGTTCACTTTGAATATGTAATGATGTAAACATTTGTATATTGCTAATTTTACATTGTGTGTGTGTGTGTGTGTGTGTGTGTACTGGGCGTAAAGGCACATTTTTTACCGAAAGGGGGGAGGAGGGGGGGGGGGGGGGGGTTGAGGTCTTTTGCTTGAATACCACCCTTCCCGTTTTGTTTACCTGACACCCTATACTTCCTAACTCACATTGAGCTCCTGAAGATCTCTCGCGCATGGCATGTCATGGGGTGTCACTTCAACGTTTGTGTTTTCATGCCATACATGTTTCATGCAATTGTCTTGTTTCTTTCCTCAGCCTTCCCACAGATCTCGGAATCATCCCACTCTATTGTTCTGCCCACTCTCATCTTATTTATAACGTCATGATCCCAATTCCGTCTGTTAAAGAGTTACTCGATCTTAATATCATTTTTCGTCTAAAATCGTATATCTGATAAAGCTTCTAACTAATATAAATGAAGTTCACATGCACATAGTTTTCTTCATTTGCCTGTCAGGTACCTGGACTCACAGCTTTACGGAAGCTATGGTCGTTTTGAAATCGGGAACCCAGCCGTACCTCAGAACGACACCAGGAACTGGGCCGAGGGCCGGACACGTCAAGTCGCATGGCTATCATCAAACTGTCAATCTTCGTGGCTATATTGGAACCGTACAGGATTCGTGCGTGAGCTTTCGAAACTCGTGGACGTTGGCATGTTCGGGAAATGCGGGAACTGTTTAGCCTGTTCCCTTAGCACACACGATTCCAGCAATTGCAGCAGTGTACTGAGACAGTTCAAGTTCTACCTCGCGCTTGAGAACTCGGCCTGCCGCGATTACATAACAGAGAAATTCTGGAAGAACGCGTTCTATCAATGACTTGATCCCGATCGTTTTCGGCCCGCCGCGCTCCGACTACGAAGCAGTCGCGCCGCCGAATTCATTCATACAGGTGCAGGACTTCGAAAACATCCGGGATCTTGTTGAGTACATCCGGGTTCTCGATAGTAACGACCGTCTGTACAACGAGTACTTTGAATGGAAGAAGCTCGGGAGCGTTAGATGGACTGGGGAAGGGTGGTTGTTTGCACCACAGCAGATGTGCCAAGTTGTAGAAAGGCTACTCATTGACGAACGTGGTGGACCGACTCGTGCATCCAGCTTGAAGAGTTTCCCATCAAACTCCTCTGATACATATTTTTATGGCCTGTTTAATTATGCATATGCATGAATTTGCAATTATATTGTATGCATACATAATGTTATGCATAAATCCAGCTAATTCGCAATTCCCAGCCAACTTTCTCTGGTTGGTCAACGAAAAACCGAAACCTGTCACATGCTTTTATTGTTAATACGAATGCAACAAGGAACCGCTAGAATTTCAATTGAAGTTTGACGATTTATTTAGACAATGTTACTAAGTCCCTGTAAAGTGTCCCATATTGCCCAGCAAAATGACATTTGAGACTTCAATCCTATACCAAAATCACTCTAAGATATGTATGAAAGATGTGTGAAGGTTTCATTGAAAAAGAACACTGCTTTCATGGTTTTAAAAAACACGAAAATTTGCGTCATCTTTTACAACTGATTATAGTATGGCGCTTTATGACCGTCTGTAGGCAGTGGCGTAGCGTGGTCGGACGGAATGGGGGGGGGGGCACTAAAATTATTGGGGGCACACTGTATTTCTTGTTTTTTCAAAAAAATGCCCCTTATGTTTTTTTGTATTGTTTTTCCAAATTATTTGGAGGGAGGGGCACGTGCCCCCCCCCCCCCCCCCCCCCCCCTCCGTCGCTACGCCACTTTCCGTAGGCGCTCTTTAGCTGAATGATTATCAATGATATATATCTTCATACTAGATGGGCATTTGAATAGATTTGTTTTTATTCTTCTCTTACCATAAGCTTAACAACACGGCCGGTAGAAGAGAAATGTGGAAGCTCCAAGTAATTTTGTGTAGAGTTAGACACCTTACAGGTGCACCTTTAAGCGTATTATCATGTAGTTTTAAACGAACAACAATTTACAATGGATTCATATCATTCTGCTGAATTGTGCCTGCCTCATAGCGAACACGGCCCAGCTGCAGGACAGGTCAATGACCCTTTCTGTGCCTTCACGTCACTACAGTTCAATACGCAGTGATGTTGTTCTTGTTGTTATTGTATTAATTACATTGAACTTTATTTTACACTTCCATAATTAGACATCCACGTACAGTGTGCGCATTTACAGATTAACATAAATCATTACAATAATAAGTACAAAGTAAATTTAATGAAGAAAAAAAAAGAGGAGAAAAGATCAGAATTATGTAAGAGTGGATGGATCATCAGGAAAGTTACAGTGAATAGCTGACCCTAGCCTAAAAATAGAAAATAGTAAAATGAAACGTAAAAGGGATAACAATAGAGGGAGCTGGTGCAGTTGAATTTCTTGCATTAGATATAGTTTCTTATTTTAAAAGTGCCTATAGTGTTGCACACTGTTTGGTATCATTGGCAAGTTTGTTGAACAATAAAGGTCCTTTGTATACACAAATTTACAGTATATTTCTTTATCGGCATGTTTGTGAACCGACAATAAATAAATAATTCATAAATAATCATATTAAGAATCTTATGAAAACAAAATGAAAGCAAAGAAAAGGTCAATAACGAAAGGTTGATTGGTAAAAATATAAATGATTACAGACGATTTTTTTTTATTGAGTACTTGGAAAATGTTGTTCGTAAACATGGTAAAGATGTCAACATAACGAAAGATGTTTAAAGATCATATAATAATGTAGTTACTCTTACATATAAATCAAAAGTAAATATTTTGAATTAACAATTTTAATCAATTTTTAATTGGATAATGTTGAACAAAATAGTAAAGGGACTTGTGATTAAAATAATGCAAATAGTGACTTTCTGTCTTTGGCTAATATCCGATGTACTGTAACATAACTATGTAAATGCTGTAATAAATTGATGTAGTAAAACCCAGGGCTCAGATGAAAGAAAGAAGGTGTCGCACTTTCAATACCTCTCCATCCGTCGATTCTTCTGTAGATTGGCGCAGAGCAAATAGCTTCATAACAAAACAGATGCCACTGAAATAACATCAACACTGTACATACATCGCATAATAATGTTTATCGGTTAATTGAGATAAAATATATTTCTCAAATGGTTGTAGAGTTGTAGAGTTATATATATTAACTTAATAAGATTTTCCCAAGCATTATACTAGGCCTATTTGAGACTTCAATCACAAACAAAAATAATTATAAAATTCTTCTTAATGATGCGCGATATTCTTAATTAAAGAAAAGATTAAGGAACAGATTCAGTTGTTGAGAGTGCAGCATTGCGCGTGCATTATTTCATGGAGTAGAACATGGAGTAGAAAGTGGAGTGTCGTTTGGATTCATTTTTTGGTAATGGTATTTATTATCTTCATTCCTTACAAACAAACAATAACAAAGCAATCAATACATCAAATAATCAGCAGATTGGCATAATGTACAGCATTTGATTTTACATTCATAGACAAACCACATACAAACACGTACATGACATACACACAGCCGCACGCGTACACAGACACCCATTCACCCAGACACACATCCACCCACACCCGAATACAATCTTGTGAGGATTTCGACCATTATACCATATGTATGTTCACTGCATCGTTTTATTTTCGCCTTCAATTGTGCTCTGCACGAAGCTATATTGTCCCACTTTCTAAAATTATATAATAAGGTACCTCGATCCCCTGCATGTTATTTTCTTCTCCTCCTCTATATTTGCTAGTAATCTTTTCTTAATTTCCAAAGGAGTTGGTGGTCTATTTGTATTCTTACTATTAATAAATATCATATATTTTATCAAAATTATAATATGGTTTAATAGCTGTTTCTCCCTATATTTAACTCAACTTTCTCTATATGAAAAACTTTCAAATCTATTAATCTGTAATAAATTAAATAAATTCCCACGCTCTTCCCAGATTGGTTTTACTTTCTCACAAAGACAAAATAAATGCTCATAAGTTTCTTCATATTAACTACAAAAAAACACATTACTAATAACCATTTCAAATGTATGTAAATGTATAGAATTTCCTGTGTTAAAGAATAGCTCCATAAGAATCTACAGGGCGTTTTTGGCAAACTCATAACAGAGTATATAGACAGCTCTGACCTTACATAAAGTTTGACAACTCATAGGCCTGAACTGAAGGCGGCGCCATATGCCGCCTCGACCTATAGTATCATTGTAAAGCGCAAGCGCTTATGAGATGATTATCAATCATATTATGCGCTATATAAATCGAGTATATTATATATGATTTACATAACGTATTCTCAGGTATGTACAATCATGGTAGCTTGTATCTAGAACGGATCTGGGCAATAGGTCAGTCAATATTTCCCGATGGATACATATGCTTTAATTTGCGGTATATATACAGATAAAGGTGTTACGCGTCTAACCGTAACATTAACCCTAACCCAAACCAAAACCCCAGCCTTATCCCTATCTTTGCTCCATAACACCAAAATATTCGGACCTGTTTTAACATGTATGAATTCTATTAGACCAATTACACCGTCATCATTGTCATGCCCCAAATGGACAGCTAAGAACAATGTTGCTCCCTGATGGTGGTCGTTGCGGGCGCCTCCGGTGGGTATTAATGAGCAGCTTTAAGACGCTGATATACTAAGACCAATATATAGCCTATATTATTCACCGCTTAGTGAATGGGTAATATTTCATGACGTATTATCGGGCCTAGATAATCCTAGTAGCTTGTATTTGGTACGGATCTGGGCGATAAGTCAGACACGGTTTCCCAACGTTTGTTCTTGGGGCGCCCTCCGGTAGACTGAGGGTGAAGTGCTGTAAGATGCTGGTGATGAAGATGAATATCTCCATTCGAGCCAATCCCTCTCCAGGACAAGAGCGCCGACCTGAAAAAAAAAATTAACGTAGTAAATAAACTACTTAACGATCTAAGAAGATGTATAAAATACTTGCGATAATGCTGTCCTACCTTGCATTAAAATATTATTCTCCAAATTACTGTTTGGTATGTTGTAATTGGATAATTAATTATATCATAGACCTACTAGGTGGTAGGTCTATGATAATATATCAAGATATATACAGCCTTGGAAATAATTATTAGACCAAGCACTTTTTGCTCATTTTTTGAGATGTTTTACACTATTTTGTCAATTGAATTACATTTTAAAGAAACACAAGCTCATAAAATATCAAAGGGGGTATAGTCAATGGGATTAGGAATGCCTACAACAGATTTGATGTCTTGAATTTGAAGAAAACAAGAATTTCATGAATATTTGCATGGATTTTTACCATAAAAACGTATGGGTTTTATACACACGTTTTCAATGCATAGTGGAACATTTCAAGATTCTTTTCTGCAAGTAGTGCTTATATCATAGAAATGTCTTTCCATTCTTTGTAGGGCTTAATTATTGATTAGAGTTGCCAAGTGACAGTCAATCGCTCTTATCAAAGAAGTAAGACCAGGTGAAGTTAGATTCTATCCTGGTACACTGCTAAAGCACAGGTAGTCAGCATCCAAATATTATTTGCTTCTCCAACAGAGTTCTATGGCACTTGGCAACTCTCACCAAGAATCAAAGTGCTAAGACAAGTTACACTAGGAACTGGGGAGACCTGTCTATGATAAAATCACAACTTGCAGGGGAAAATCAACAAATTTTGCACTTTGTTTAAAAAAATGTATGGAAAATCCATGCCTTTAATGTACATGGAAGGAATGGACAAAACCCATACAATTTGTATAAAATTCATGTTTTTAATCAAATTGAAGGCATACAATATGTGGTAGGTATCACTAAAACAATTGAGGATAACCCTTTGGGTATATCATTAACTAGTTTGTCTTTAAAATATCATAAAATTGACAAAATAGCGTAAAACTTCGAACAAATTGTTCAAAAAGTGCTTGGTCTAATAATTGTTTCCAAGGCTGTATCAATTTCGTTTGCAGACTCATTCAAACTATATACTGACTCCTTGACGCCATGCCGCAACATTGATCATAGTTTGCATTTCCTGTATACTGGCCTATTATGTTTTCCAAAATAAAAGTTGCCTTCAGATCCTAATACCACAGTTGCCAATGTATCTTCCGGACAAAACTCCTCGGGGTCCCTCCACGGTAAGGACCTAGTGCAGACACGATAAGTTAACTACCACTTCCCCACTTCCCCACTACACGCCTTGTTGACATTCATTGATACTCACCGTGTCCAAAAGGGAAAGGCTCGTTGGTCAGATCCAGATTACCACGCTCATCGAGGAACCTCTCAGGACGGAACTCCGCGGGGTCGCTCCATAGCGTCGGGCTGAGTGCTAGGTGCGATAGGTTGGCGACCATTGCGCTATCCCGAGGCACGTCATACCCAGCAACCTTGCAGTCCTCTGTCGCAAGGTGCGGGATGTGCAGCCATATGGCCGGTCGAAGTCGCATGCACTCGGTAATGGTCGCAAGAGTGATCGGCATTGCGTGATGATCTTTGTAGTAACTGGGGATTCGATCTGTGCCGACCACGTCAAAGATCTCCTCTCGGACTCGCCCTTGAGCATCAGGGTGGAGAGCTAGGGTGAAGAATAACCACTGGAGCACGGTGGTGGCGTTCTCCTGGCCAGGCGCCAGGGCGTCCACACACGTCATGCGAAGGTTGGTAAGATCGAACGACCCTGGATTGCCCTGGGTTGGATATTGGGGAAGGTGCGCAAAGTATATTAGCTGCATTCACTGTACAAGGTGTGAACAACTTGAGCGTTCACATGCAACCTCATATGGGGAATAACAAGAACAAACAATCCAGGATTACACGGGGTATACATTATGTAAAGAAACGTATACAACAATGTGTGCTGTAACGAATAATGAGAACCTTATTCACAATTAATTTCTTGGTTTTTAATTAATGTTTTAGTCTAAAATTGCAGAGTATGCCCCGTTATCGATTCTCTGTCCTCATAATTATTTGGTTTCCTGTGGTATATAAAACTTGACACCTTAAAGACGTATCGTCCGTCAATAACATTCTGCTACCAAGGATATTGTATAGGCCATCTCTTTCAGATGATGTCCTTTGAGAGTACCCGGTGCTTAAACTTGGGTCGTGGGGATCGATGGCCGTCGGACGAAGTTTTTGATCTCAATACAGACCCTCATTGCCACGACACTGTGGGCACACTTGACACACGTGCGCTGTCAAAGAGGCGAGCTGAGTAAATGATACCGACCCTGATCCTGACCTTTTGCTGTATGCTACCCAACACTTATCCTCCTATCCACTTTGGAATAATGAGTCCATTGTAAACTATCGTGGTCTGGCTTCAAGGAGAAATAAACATTATATCCTCATTTTCTCCTTTACCTGTTTACGTCGGGTAGGTAGGTTTTTTTAGAAGGAGGCATCAAATGAAAGCTTTTAATGAGGCCTTTCTCATGGCTTGAAAATCTAAATTTTGATTTTACGACAAGTGTAGGTTTTTGCTATATCAGTCACATAAATGCCCCTAAATGTTTTAATGAGATCCATTACCTGTGCGGTCATAGTAGCCATCTCCTTGAGATAGTGGCCGATGAGATCCACATGACGTGCTTCATTATCCAGATCGACCCCGGTCTGGTGGGCGTCGATCGCCCTCCGAACGAAGCCGTCGATCTCGGTACAGAGCTCCATGAGCTCGGTCTTGACCGGGGAAGGGATGGATGACAACAGCGGCACGCAGGACATCAGACCAGCCGGACCCATGACATCGAACAGACGATTGACGGTGCGATTGAGGGCACGTAGCTCCTCATCGTCCGATTCGTATGTGACGCCGGTGACCACCTTGGCGACGTTGATAGCGACGTAGATGTTGAGTAGGTCCCACGGGTCGAAGGCAGCTCCATCGTGGCCTCCGATTTCCGCTACCAGTTTCTCGGCGTGATCTTGGACGAAACCTTCAAGCCTATTATAAGAATAAAGGCATGAGAACATTGCTTAATTAATTGATTAATGGTTGATCTTCTCAATAACGAATTGAACCTTTTCTGGAATATTTATGGCTATAACCACGAAATTTACTATCATGACTGTTATCATGATTATGATGGGTTTAAATGACACACCTTTAACAAGGTCTTGTCTAGACAGTTCTAATTGATCATGCTGAAATCGGAATACCGTGTATTACTTTACTATATTACTACAAAAAGCGCATCGTTTAACTATGTTTAACTATGTTCACATCGAATGTAGGCATGTAGAGATGTAAAATCTATAAAGACTTGCAAGAAAATAACTTTATCTGTTCTTACTTAAGTATTCCAGAGGATCCTTTCCTGAAGAAATTAAGAACGAAGCGGTGTTGTTCCTTCCAAACGTCACCATTTGAGAAACCGACACCTACGGCATACGGGGGGGGGGGGGGGGGGGGGGGGAACAAGAGATAAATGAAGTACCGATTATGAGTTCGAAGCCAGATATTGAAATAATCTAATACATTTACTTTTGATAATATGGATAGGCATTTTGGATACATAAGTCATGACTTTTTTATACAACCATGATTTCCTTAAGCCAATAGGCACGTCCCTTCTTTGTTTCTGAAATATGACCAGCACCAATTACGATAAATGTATTTGAATTGATTAATAGTTATGCTTTGTTCATGTGTAATTGTTTATTTGATTTGTGTATGTACTTCAAATTCATAATGATGTTTTTCAAATGAAAACTTGCATGTAACGAACTAATTTGTCCATTTAACATTAACTAGAAGTTGAACTCGAAAATTTATCATTATCAATCGTGATGATAATGTTATAAAACAAATGAGCAACGGAATCTTTTGCCCCCCTATAAATGAAAGAAGAACGAAATGGACATATTATATAAAACATAAGGGGGATCTTTGGTAAAAAAAAAGCAATACGTAAGGTGCAATCATCATCGGAGAACACTTCAACACAAGCTTTATACACCCCCCCCCCCCCCCCCCCCCCCAATAATTTGGAAAAAACCTATAGAAAAGATAAAGGGACATTTGTTGAAAAAACAAAGAAATACATAAGGTGTGCCCCCCCCCCAATAATGTTGCGTGCCCCCCCCCCCCCCCCCCCACCCCCATCAGTCCGACCACTCTACGCCACTGTTTATACATATTATGTGCGTCTCACCAATGTTTTTCCTGCCAAGTATCGTGTCAAAGGCAGTGAACGATGCCCGTCCAGAGATATGCGGACTGTCGGCAAAGGCTTCCTGGACCAGCTTGGCATCGTTGAGGATGTAGACTCTCGTGCCCAGGAGTTTGAAGGTGAAGATGGCACCGTACTGCTTCGTCCAATCCTGGATGACCTCGTTCTGAGATCGCTTCCCGAGGATGAGGGAGAAGAAGGAGCCGAAGAAGGGGATCCCGCGCGGACCAGGTGGATACACCCTCCGTCTCTCTAGAAGATATCTCCCCAAGAGATGTATACACAACAATGCCGCACCCGCTACGAACACCCCTTGTAACGCTAATCCCAACGCCATCCTATATATGTATGTATCTGTCTTTACATGGAATGCAAGTAGATGTGGAAGAGAGAGAAAAACGTTTGAAGGTGATCCTTTAGAATAATACATTGGAAATTGGAGATTGACAAAATTTTGAAATGATTATGTTCCTGTAACATGGTGACAAGACATGTAGGAAATGAATCCCTGATTACACCACATTATAGACATATATAATGGCCCGTATTCACAAAGGAGGTTTGTACAAACCCCGGTTCAAACCGCGGTTTACATCTATGGAATGCCAATTGTAAACTGATGGAGAGAGAATGTGTACCATCAATATTGTTAACAAGCAAGGAATTTACATGCTCTTTCCATCAGTTTAAAATTGGCATTCCATAGATGTAAACCGCGGTTTGAACCGGGGTTTGTACAAACCTCCTTTGTGAATACGGGCCAATATGTCCAATGTGTGATACATATCTGAATCTGAGAAGATGTGCACACTATGTATACAATACATTGTGAATACGATTTGGTTCTTATAAACCTGCTAAGAAACCTGAGAACGATATTTGTATGTGTTCTGAGCCTGAGACCGAAGTAAGGGGCTGCCATTCTGGATTATTTATGAGAGCATAGGGAGAGGAGGGCCGGGTGGGTATCCGTATCCGAGGCCTCTGGTTTATTTATGAGAGCATGGGGAGAGGAGGGCCGGGTGGGTATCCGTATCCGAGGCCTCTGGTTTATTTATGAGAGCATGGGGAGAGGAGGGCCGGGTGGGTATCCGTATCCGAGGCCTCTGGTTTATTTATGAGAGCATGGGGAGAGGAGGGCCGGGTGGGTATCCGTATCCGAGGCCTCTGGTTTATTTATGAGAGCATGGGGAGAGGAGGGCCGGGTGGGTATCCGTATCCGAGGCCTCTGGTTTATGTGTGTGAGCATGGGGAGAGGAGGGCCGGGTGGGTATCCGTATCCGAGGCCTCTGGTTTAGTTGTGCATGTGGAGGGGGGGGGGGGGGGGGGGGGGGGCGGGCGTGTCTTTGTCCGAGACATTCGGTTTGGTTTAGTGAGCGGGGTTGGAGGCGTAGGCTTTCACATGCATGTCCATGCAGGCCTTCAGTTTAATTAAGAAAGCGTGGGGAAGGGGGTGGGAGGAGGAAGGGTGGCCGAGGGCACATCATCCCCTGAAAAAGTGTGCGTGTGGGGAGGGGGGGGGGCATGTTTTGGTATGGGGGCTTTGCCCCGAGCCCTAAAAAAGGGAAGAGACTATAGCACCCCCTGCACCCCTGGCTCCCAGGGGCCTGAGCGTGCTCGCACGTACTGTGATATCGATGGCCAAATGTCAACATGAGAGAAAGGATGTTGTCTGTCACAGAAACGAAAACAAGATACGAAACAAAATAACGTTAATATGCATGAATTTGGGAATTTACAAACACTATAATACATACAATATACAGTACAAGATACGAGGAAGAAAGTAAAATAAACGATTGTCACTGATATACGCACCTAATTGCAAACGAAGGATTATTTCACCCTCGGCATGCTCG